>CM063521.1:29857285-30137285 GCA_032199755.1 Ambrosia artemisiifolia
CAAGTGTTTTTAGGATATATGCAGGTTAATTTTGAGTATATCCAGGTTGCTCATGATTAATCTAATGTTTAATTTTTTGTTCCAACCAATTCAATAATCTCGTGTTTCAAATTCACCATTAGAGCTTCCATTACAAATATAGTTTTCCTCCAAAGCCAAAGCAATTTGATGCCAACTTGTGTTTAGCAATTGTTTTATATACACTGAAAAAAATTGAAGAAAGCAAAAACCGATAATGAAAAGAAGTATTAAAAAACCGGGAAAAAGTTACTAGTTAAAAAAGGGTAATTTTAAGATTTTTATGTTTGGTAAAAAGGGTAAAATAATAATTTTTTATGCAATGAGTATATTTGATATTTTCAACTCTAGAGAAAGGGAAATATGTAATTTAATTTTAGGGTCGGGTAATGACGTAATTTGTTAAGTTTGTAGGGGGATATATGTAATTGCCCCAACAAAACAACAACTCTTATACATTTAGTAGAGCGGACTTAAGATCACTAAGATCATGATTATCCATCAAAATCGACCCTTTAATTGAAGATATTATTGACATTTCGTTTATTATTCATTGTGAAACCAAATTATGATTTTCACATAGGTATATAATTAGTAGTTTGTTACTAAGTTAATTTGCCGAATTATTTTAAAAATAAATTATATATTCAATCAAAAAACAGGTTTTAATAGAAAGTGAAACTAAATTGAATCAACGATAACATATAATCTAATATTTTAAAGGAACAAAGTATGATGAAGATAATTAAGGATGAGACTGAAAGGCCAACCTAAAAGGCTCACATTCACATGGGGCATACAGAAGAAGATAATCATATGGATAATGCATGCTTATTGTATAATTAAACACTAATTATGATTATGATTAGATTAGTTTATGTTTGTCAAACAACAGACAAAGATAGGGTCCACCATGTTCTTAGGATTTTAAGTTTGTGAAAGAGTCTCCAACACTGCTTTTGCTGCCTCTCAAGAAACCCCATCAATCACGCATGCATCTCTTCTTTGCTTCTAATATACTCCACATGTAATTCTCATCTAAATTTCATTATTGCACTAGAAAAATACAAAAACACACATGTGAAGGGATTATGTAATTATGTCTGATCATGTGTCTGCAATGAACTTTTTTCTTAGACAAGGCAGGAAAATTGTACCTGACCGGAAAATCTAAACATTTGAGCGAAAGGCTTTCATAAAAATTCTCGTAGAATCGAGAATGAAGTTACCGATATCATACATTCTTTCTTTAATATACATTTTCAATCTCATTCACATTATTAAAAATGTTTTCTCATATTATATAGTACATTAATATACATTGTCACTTCATATTAGATTTGTCTGTCCCGGAAAGCTCCATAAGATATAACCTAGTTTACATGTATATATGAATAGGCCTTAGATAAAAAACCAGTTTGTCGTAAACAAATGCAAAAAGTGTATGAACACTATACATTTTATTTGAACTTTAATATATACGATAGATAGAAAAGCGTCAACCCACTCTTTTTTTCTGTCACAATAGATTAATTATAAAACATTTGTGAACAAGTGTGTACGTCGCTAACTTTAAAAACGATTACGACATATAAGAAAATAGAATAAAGCTTTTGTGTTTGTATATGTGGCATCAACTTGTGAGTAATATGCCTTATCAAGAGAAGACAAATTCTATAACTTTTTAACCCACTTGGTTGTGGTCCATGTTGAAATTTATATATTCATTTTCTATTTTTATTATTAATAATTGTAATAAATGTAATTTCATTAGAAAAGAAAGTAAGATTGCTCATTGCCACCTTGCATGGGGGCTTCCTTCACTGTCAATGTTTTTCCAAGTAAAATAATAAAACCTACAATTTTATAAACAATATATTCTTGGTTACTTTAAAGTTATTATTTTTCTCGGTCTAAATTACTAACTACTCTTGTTCGATAACGACCATCTTATTTCTTGATGAGCAATATTGGTGGAAAAGATGCTATGCATTTTACATTTGTATATATAGTTTAGCATACATATAAAGGATGCTAAAACTGTGACACCACGCTAATGGTGAAAAGGCGTGGCACAACGCTAGAAAGCATATCAAACTCAACATTAATACAAACCATATTTAATTAGAAAAGATCATTTCATTAAGATATCGGAAAGAGTACCTTGTCACAAACATCACACAAAACAACATACATCAATCAATCAATCATACCCAGTATATCCCACGGATAGTCGAAACTATTGGTAGGGTCAGGGGAGGGTGAGATGTATAGATGAAACCCCCGACAAATGTCCGACATCCCATATTCGACCGCACTAGCCCATATCTATTCAGCACTTAGTTACATGAAATATATGTTTAAAAAGACGTCAATATATAAAATATTGGTGAGTTCACAGGTTTTTGCTCCATAACAACAACATTTTAACAGCAACATGTGCGGAACAAACACAAGTAGTGGCCATTGTATGGAGTAGCAAGCTCCTACAAAAACTATGATGAGCAATCCCTTGAGCCCATCACCAAACCAAGACAAGCAATGCCCCGCGAACTAAAGTTGTTTCTCGGAAAATACAAGTTAATTCATAATACGTGCACCCTGGCATACACAGTTGCATAATCGACGCTATCGATTAGGGGTGGGCCTTGTCAGGCACCAATAGTACTATCCAAATATTCCTTCGGTTCTCGATTTCACACACACACAACACACGAGTAAATGGTTTCAGTAGGCGAGGACTCACCCCGAGTGGCGTACAACAAACCTAAGTACTCATCATGCTAAAACAAAAACAGAAAAAAGGGGATCACATTTTAACATTTAAAAACATTTTGACATGTAACAACATTTGACAAAACATATCTTTCCCCCAAAACAAAAATAGTAAAAAGGGGCCGTGTAACTCACTTGAAGTACAGCGTGCAATCACATAGCAGAGATTAGCAAGTCCAAGGTCAAGCACCTATGAACTTCCTAGTGCGTATAAGTCACTAAGTCTATAGCACGTGTTATCCGGCAAGTTGTACACCTAACCTCCAATACCACCCTATTAGACACAATTCCCTGTTTAATTAAACATATGTCCTAGGACTGTTGGTGATGGATTACCCTTGTTGTAAGTTACACTTACATTTTTGTATTGATTAACTCACCATACACTATCCTTAACTCGACTCACTTTACCGTATAATTATTTTCCCATTAAATAATTATACTATGATCTTGTCGATCGACATTTCATTACCAACATTCGACTCGGCTCACTTTACCATATATTTATTTTCCCATTAACTAAATATGCTAGGATCTTGCTGATTCGACAACATATTTTTTACATCGTCGAGTTCACATACTTAACTTAGTTTTCAACGTGTAATCGTTATATATTATTTAACGTTAATTCTTCCACGAATAGTTTCCAACACTTAGGAAAGTGTTACACATTTATATATTTTAGTTCATAAAATATATATTTTCATGCCACATTTGACGCAATAACATATAATGTATTTTTACATCCCCATGGATATAAAAGTGTTCGTCTTTATACATTTTTTTCCAGGTATTTAAATCACCAATTTTTGTTATAATAACCTTTGTTTTCATATTACTCAACATCTTTAGTAATCTATATTTTTATAATATCCTATTTTATAAAAAAAAAACATTTTATACAATAACATACTTTGGTAAGTCTTATGCATGTTTCAATCACAAACCTTTGAAAGTTACAACTTTTCATGTTCAACATTAACTTTACAAAAATCACATTTTTAGCCTCAAGTTTCCAAAATAGCATTTTACACCCTTTAACTTTTTAAGTTTTCAAATATCGCATCCAACTTTCAAAAGTTAGGTTTTTATCCTTAACATCTCAAAAATGACAGTCTTTACTAAAACTAGTAACTTTATCTTGTCATATTTTTCATTATATGTTATTGTATTGTTCCAACACTTTTAATAGTTCATAATAGTCATTTTAAAGATACTAGTAGGTGCAATAGTTGTATTTAGTTCACCATGTCCATTTTTGTGTTTTTAATGTTCGAAAACTTTAAAGGTGTAACTTTGTAATCTTATAATTTTATTAATTCAACAAGTTTTTACATTTTAGAGAGTCATTTATGATGATCTAAGCCATCTTTATGTATATTCAAGTCACATTTACGAACATTGCATTAGATCATCATTTTATACAAGTTTATTTGAACTTTTGTAACTTACAAAATCAATACAACATCACTACTCAAACCTACGGCCCATATACTAGTTTTTTTAACCATCCATTTTAGTCATGTGAAAGCATACAAAATCTTATGTTTAAAACCCATAAAAAATTATGTTTGAAACATTTGTTTAAACGCCCATGTACAACTTGATTTAAAACACTAAAAAATACAAAGTTTGAACAAGAACACAACAAAACTTACAACTAGCATTAGGCTAGGGAAGATTTACAAAAAAAAAACATAAGATTTGAGAATGGTGTTTAATGTGTTCTTCCAAGAGGTTAAGCTCCAAGCTTGAAACACACAAAAAAGGGTTTGATTTTAAGGATGAACTTAGGATTATTTTAGTGTTGAAACTTTGAAAATGTAATGCTTGTGCATACATGGAAAGCTACGGCCAAAGGATGAAAATGGATAAGATTTTGGTGAGTTTGAAGTTAGTGGTAAAGTGGTAGAATTTTATAAAGAGCAAAAGTACCAATCAAATAAAACTAGGGTGTATCCTCGCGTTGCGGGGAGGGGGTTTGTAAAAACGCGTATTAGAAATCTGTAGATGTGCATAAAATACATGCAAACCGATTAAAATAACTCAACTCCCGGTAACAACCAAATGCAAACGAAGATTTCTTAAACACATCTAAAACTGCAAACATTAAAAAAAACATTAAAGTACGTTTTTTACTTTACAATATAAAAGAGTTTACATTGTTATGGTAAAAAAACCCTAAATGTAGAAATTTACATTGAACATCTACAACTAAACTTTATTCAGAACTAAGGAAACTAAAGCAATTTGTTATCCAAATAACAATAATAATAATAAAACAAAGATTAATGACAACACTTCCATTACTGATGATATTTGACTCTATGCCGTTGTTGTTGAACTAGAAACTTTGTTTCAGCGAAATTAGTCCACATAAACTCAAATCCTTGTTGTTGATGAGGATACACACCTAGGATGACTTCCCAGAATGTTCTTCATATTTGACTCTACGTCGTTGTTGTTGAAGTAGAAAATCCGTTTTAGCTAAATTACTCTACATAAACTCAAATCCTTCTTGTTGATGAGGAGGACTCTCCTAGTGTGAATGGTGACACATGTGATAGGAATGAGGTTATTGTCATTAACTTGGATGATGATGAGCCAAAATGTCCGAGGACTTTCCAGCCAGGCCCGTAAGTTCCCAGACTGTTCCTTTAGTCTGCTTGCAAGCGTCATAAGGGTTTATTTTCATGACTTAAAATCTGTTGTTCATCAACATGACGCCTTTATCTCGACTTATCAGGTGCATAGTTTGCCTGGTATGCATGTCATTTTTTTCTATTAGTACAGCCATGTTAAAAGTCATGTAAGATAAAACAACTAATATGAAAAAAAGGTTAAGAGTAACCTTTTATTCTTGAACTTTGAGTAGTTGAGGTATGCGAATGTTAACAGCTGTTTTGAGTTGCTCATATATAATTGTTCAGCCTTTAGAAAGCAACAATCTTTAGAATTTTTTTTTATAGTTTCTTGATGGATGAAGCTGAAATTAAGTCTAGGCACAAAACTTTCAAACCCATAGGATTGCGCAGCTAATTATGTATCCGTAGTAAGCGTAGTAAACAATTTTAAAGAGTAAATGTTTTCCTTTTTCGAAGCAAGGGTTAGTTCAAAACATTATGGAAGATACTTCTTGTGTTAAAGAAAGGTGTACACAGCTGGCCTTTGCTAAAAAGTGGTTTTTAAAGCATAAATTATAAGCCAGATTTCCTGAGATCATTAATGTCGGTGATGATGATGAACAGAGAATGTACTGCTGATGTTGATGGTCTAGGGTTCATCTCTTCGATTGAAAGAACATGGGTTCTAAAGAAATGCAAAAGAGAGCATAAGAGTAAGTTAGCAAATATCATCCACTTTTAGGAAAGGAAGAAACCCGCCATGCTACTCCAAAAGAAAGAATAGCATTGTGGGTTTCTTTCTTTTCTAAGATGTTTAGATCTTTGCTAATTGACCAGTATTTACTCTCCTTGCGCCCTTCAGAACCTACGTTCTTTCAGTCGAAAAGATGAACTCTACACCATTAACAACAGTGATGCATTGTCTGTTGATTAGCATCAGCAGCATCAACGATCTCATGCAATTTGTATTTTAATTTATGCATAAACTTTTTTTTCGCGGTAAAAGTTGGCCGTATAAACCTTTTCATCCCTCATCACACAGCCAAGATAAGATTTTGGAAAATCCATTGTTTCTAAAAAGTCAAAAAATTTGTTTCTACCAAATTGTGAATTAGGCTCGCTATGAAAACATAACATCTAACTAGACAACCTAAGAAATTTGCAAATATTGTGCCTATATCGAAGTTCAGTTTCAACCATCAAGAAACTAAGATAAAAAATACCTAAAGATTATTGTTTTCTACATGGAAAACATACCTAAAATTTGTGGCTGCATATGTATAACCGCCTGAAATGTTAAAGGAGTTGCACTTTAGCATAAAATAAAAGATTTAAAAAACATAAGGTAAGATAAAATATGTCACCTTCACATTTCCCAGTTTCAGCTGCTCTGTAGGATTTGCATTTTCGGGCTTTAATTGGAATCCGAGAAATGGATTTGATCGCTGCTCCATACTAACTCCGATTTCGTTTTCGTAAAATATTTTGAACCTTCGATGCTGCATTCTTAGCGAAATACGCATAGGCTCTCTCCCTTCGGTATTAGAATAGGCAATATTTGGTCATCTTAGTTCAGAGCTTTCCAAAGAAAGCAGATGTTACTCATCATGACCAAGGAAAATACCGCTAAATAACAGTAGTATATTATGGTCTGTACAATCATAGCATATAAAGCTCATGTACCCCCAAAAGAAAGTGTTTTTGAAAAGCAATTAAACATTATTCTAAAAGAGCGAAACTAAAGAAGGCTCAGAGCCGTAAAACTGACGCAGCTTTGGCTACAGAACAGCCGACATGAAACCAACTGCCATTTAGTTCTGTAACACCAATGTGGCAGCTGTAGTAGTTTTGCGTTCGTATCCAACGACTCATCATAGCCCCGGTATGGAAAACATAATTTTGAAAAGTGTATCCCTATCAGTCATCAATTGGAGGCAAAGCAGCTGACCACCATGCGGACTATTAGACGTAGCCACTCTCCTGCTGTACATCAGAAGAACATTTTTGCGTCGAAAAGGTAAATAGGCTGCACATCAACTGTTCTGGCAGGCTCAGATAATCCACATAGATTGCACGACAACTGGTTAAAACATGAATCAATGTGTTGCCCCGCCAAGATACGGAATAGCTCATAAGGATAAGCCCGCCATGGCTGCAGGCCCATTAATTACGCAGGAAACCGAAGCCAACGGCATTGTCATAGACGACGAAGCAAGAGCAAGGATCATAAGAGCAATATGTATTAAAGGATTTCATCATAGCCCTAAGACATGCACGCCGAATGAAATGCCTAAAGATGGCCAGACTAATTCAAAAGCCGAAATAAATATATTAATACCCATGCTTATTGAACAGTACATACATTTACGATACAAAACAAATAACACACGGACATGCATCATGCACAAAAAACCCCACAAAAAACTGTAACAATAGTAATACGTGTGTCATATGTATGAGGAGGCATAGGAAAACCGCATGTGTCCGGACAGGTTATAATAACAATAACCTTCTAAAGAAGGTGGTGTAGACCTCATAAACACAACCACACCAACAGAAGCTGGTAAACAAGAAATTCTTGACACATATTACCAAGGAAAGTACATTTTTGGGTTCAGTAGACCAACAGGCTGCACATCGACTGGTGTAACAGGGGCAGATAACCCACACAGATTGCACGTGACCTGGTTAGCAAATGATCCTATGGGTTGCCCCGCCAAGGTACGGAATATCTCATAAGGATAAAACCACCATGGCTGCAGACCCATTAATCATGTAGGAAGCCGAAGGCAAAGGCATTATCTTAGACGACGAAGCAAGAGCAATGACAATCAGAGCAACATGCATTAAAGAATTTCGTCATAGACCCAAAACATGTACACCCAATGAAATGAGTAAACATGGGCATACCACACGAACCTATGGGTTGCCCCGCCAAGACACGGAATATCTCATAAGGATAAGTCCGCCATGGCTGCAGTACAATTACATTAAATGTAGCTTGTTTATCCATCAAGTAAAACATAACATAAATCAAACGACATCAGCAGAAGTATCTAAACCAGAGATTACCTTCAACTGCTACTGAACAGAGGAAAAGAAGAAAGAAGAAGAGCGCTGGACGCGAGAACAAATATTTTTGGTAAAGCTTTCCAGGTGTCCGGGCACATAGCCTTGGCTTATGCTTTCTCATACCTATAACGTATTATGACCGATCATATACGCACACATACGATCTCACCAGGCACACACTCCATCTCCTTTCTCTCTGGGTCTTTGCCAATACTATACCAGTAAGCAAACATGCAAAGCAAGGTTAACACCTGCATAGACACCTGATCAGATTAAACACGTGAATCACTATAAAAAACACATACCCAACGACTCCGGCTCGGGCAACTGATAAAGAAAGACAGTGACCAAATCCATCAGCACCACCGTCAAATTGACCCAAGCACATATAAGACAGTCCAACATTCAACAAAATACTATTATAATAATATAATATATAAATATATTAATACCTATGCCAGAGTTGGGCCCTGCCAAAACGCGTAATCACTAACGCGTACCGAGAGCCTTCGTAATAAGCTACAAATGATCATTAACCAAACACCACACAAACTAAGGCTCAGATTCAGCTTTTCAAACAACCAAAGCTAGAAGCCGCCATGGATGCATTCTTATCGGTTGTCATATAAGGGTAAATCTGCCATGGCTGCACCATTACCGGTTGCCATGTGAAAATGTAGCAACTCACATGACCATCTCGGCTGCCCCGCCAAGGTGTAAATAACCTTATCATTACCAGATTCAATCAGGCACATAGAAAGCCATCATCATAGCCTTTAAAAATGCAGGTGCTGTTCAATGTTCAATAAGCACAGGTATTAATATATTTATTATAATTATAAATATAATATAATACCAACACCGATCAATGGGTTGCCCCGCCAAGATAGGGAATATCTCATAAGGATAAGTCTGCCATGGCTGCACACCCACTAATCACACAGAAAACCAAAGCCATCAACATTATCATAGACGACGAAGCAAGAGCAACGACAATCGTTCAATGTCCAATAAGCATGCTTATTAACGTATTTATTATAATTATAAATATAATATAATACCAACACTGATCAATGGGTTGCCATGCCAAGATACGGAATATCTCATAAGGATAAGTCCGCCATGGCGCAGGAAAACGAAGCCAACAGCATTATCATACACGACGAAGCAACATCAACAGCAATTAGAGCATTGTAACCTCTTTAAAATAGACAAAATGTCCTCAACACACAGAAACAATCGAAACAACGAAAGTATAAATCAGGAACCGGACAACGGCCGTAGGCGGTGAACCGACCCACTACCACCGCCGGTTGAATACGGCCGCTGTAATAGCCGCCACTAACACAACATGCAAGTTGGCAGGCACCACGGTACTCAATACCCAACAATATTGAACACACCCAATCAATCATCAAAAGGCACGTCGAACCAGACGGCGGCTGTTGGTGTTTAATCGACCAACTACCACCGCCGGTAGGAAAAGTACCAAACCACCACCGCTACCGTTCCCGGCATCAAACAAACAAACAAAAACCATGAATACATACGGTGACAATAAATAATAATAATAATAAAACCTACCATTTGAATGACCGTTGCATTTAACCTAAACGAACGTAAAGGAACGAACGACGGTACCAATCACTGTATACGGAGGACGTTAACCGTTCAGACAGCGACGAACGCTGGTATAATGGCGAAGTAAACGGCGGTAGTATGGCGGTGGACAGCGGCCGTCGGAGCAGAGACCCCGAGAGAAAGGAGATGGAGTGTGTGTGTGTGTATGATCGGTCATAATATGAGAAAAGAGAAGGTGTGTGTGTATATGATCGCTCATAATATAAGAAAGCGCCACGTGTCCGGACAGGTGGAAAGGCTAAAAGAAGAAAATAACAAACTCTAAAAATGGACCCAACCTGATTCGAACCAGGTTCTCGAGTAAACACTAACAACACCCACACCAACTGATCTGCAACATCCTTTGATTATTAATCCGATTTTTATTTATAAATAAGCTTGTAAAGAAGGTGGGCCAGGCCTCATAAATGCATGTACTGTTCAATACGCATCGGTATTAATATATTTATAATAAGCTTTCAAACCATCCCTAAGATCTTAATAATTTAACCATGACAAACAAGCAAAGAGTTGGAGTGTAAGGGTAGGTGTTGGGACGATTTTGAATTTGATTTGTGGGGCCCATATTGCAACAAATATCTAGCATTTTTGTAAAGTTGAATACATAGTTTTTTTTCCGGGTTTGTTGGGTTTTAATTACGAGTTCTCTAAACATTGTAATAGCCTTTAATTACTCTTAAACATAGCATAGTTTAAGTGTTGGTAAGTTATTTAGGCTTTTGTTGGGTGAAAATATAAGTTATACGCATATCGGGTGCGATACGCGAACTTTATTCGTTACCGGGAGATTTTAGTTTTGTGTAACCACTTGGTGTTTTGGAGTAAGAAACACTTTTTGTTTTGTAATTATGCCATTTATTTGCACGCGATTTTACTGTGCCTTCAATTAAACAAATGCATTCCTATGCATCCTATGGGGAATTTGCTACTCTTTTAAGGCCAAATTACCATTAATTACATATACTAATTACATACAGAAACACACCGGTTTTTGCCGGATGTCACATTCTCCCCCCGTTAAGAGAATTTCGTCCCAGAATTCAGTTTAAGTCATCCGTTACATTAGCATCCTTGAACAGGGAAGGATGCTTGCGCTTCGAGTGATCTCCTCTTTCCTAAGTGAACTCAGGTTTAGGCTTAGCGTTCTAACAAACACAATATAATGATTCAGATACGACTAAGCTCTTTAATTTCCCAATCCGACGCATCTATCGGTTTCCCCAAATAGTATAGCTTAGAGTCAACCTGGGTCCCGTCGATCGAGGGATTGCCAATGCTTCCTCAAACTTGACTTGCGGGATTTGTCAAGAGTCCCACTAAGATTTTGAGGTAGTTTGAGATTACACATCACGAGATCAATTTTGACTAATATCTTCGTGCCACTGGAGTATCAAGAATTTGATCCATTACATTTTTCGTGCTTAATAGCACCCATTCAAGGTACAACTCTCAGCGAAGTCCTATCACCGATTCGAAGTTCCTATGGCTCGCGCCTTGTTAGTACAACTTCCCGATCGGTTTTGTAACTCATTCAAGTAGCCTTAAATCTACAAGATTTATTGGTCATCTCTCGGACGACTCCATCCAGATTATATGTCTATCTCCGTCTGTCATTCAACGTACTAGAGATGTACACGTATGCCCTCCAAAGGGCTTTGAGCACTACACTCCGAACACTGGGATGATAATTCCTATCACATAGAAACGTCTGGCAATGAAGCACATGAATTCTATGCGCCACAAACATCACTCATGTCAACACAGAACCATTCCGTCAAGGACATTCAATTCGTTCGAGAATGACAAGCCATACTCATATCAAATCGGGTATCCTATGCTTGTGTACAAGGTTTGCCGAACTTGAGGTGGAGTGACTATTCAATCCGATATTATAGAAATTGGCATACAGTGTCTAGCCATGACTCTCCAAGAGTATAGGTGGCTATCAATATGCCTCATATCGCCGTTACAAATGAGAAGGGGATGAGAGGGTCTCAAACGGCGATCAGTCATTACCCGTGTCACATCACAGCCACAAGACGCCTCAAACGACATGATAATTAGATTCACCCATTCAAATCTCACTAAATGGGTGATCTTACTGGATCGCGGAACAATCGACATTCTCGAGGTCGCTCAAGGATGCTTGTAGTAGCGGATGGTATTCCTGTGTCCTCACACGGACTGGAAACCTCTATGCACTGACTTACAACCTTTCACATGAGTAATTGTAGTTAATGGTACTAGGGCGCCTTGTATGGCTGATGGAGGTCGAAAGATGTTGCGTCACTTTCAACCCGCAGTTCCCAAACAGTAAATAGGGTATATCTGACACGTCGGTCGTATAGTTCCACATTCCTCGAGAATTAAAATCCGACTTAAACACAAATGACCATAGGATCACAAAACCTCAGCACGTTAGTCAGCACTGGAATGGGGTATATGAAATATCACGAAATGGTTGTCGCAACAGCATATCGACACGTTGGTCTCCACCGATACAGGCATACAGAACACAAGTAGGCAGTAGCTACCCAAAACATGGGCATCCAGTATTTGTCCTATTATATGTGCAACAGCATATCGACACGTTGGTCTCCACCGGACAGTGCTTTCCTATAGGCATTAGCAACCTAGCAAGTAAATTTGGAATAATGAAGGTTGTAAGTCAGTTCCCTAGTACCATTAACTACAATTACTCTTGTGAAAGGTTGTAAGTCAGTGCATAGAGGATTCCAGTCCGTGTAAGGACACGGGAATACCATCCGCTACTACAAGCAACCTTGAGTGCCCTGGCGAATGTCGATTGTTCTGTGATCCGGTAAGATCACCCGTTTAGTGAGATTTGAAGGAGTGAATTTAATTTTCATGTCGCATGAGGCGTTCTGTGGCTGTGATGTGACATAGGTAATGATTGATCACCCTTTGGAACTCTCTCATCCCCTACTCATTTGTAGCGACGATATGCGGCCTATAGATAGCCACCTATACTCTTGGAGAGTCGTGGATAGACACTGGATGCCGATTCCTATAATATAGGATTGTAGTAGTCATTCTACCTCAAGTTCGACAAACTTTGTACACAAGCCTGGTTAACCGATTTGATTTGAGTATGGCTTGTCATTCTCGAACGAACGAATTCAATGTCCTTAACGGAATTATTCCGTGTTGACACGATTGATGTCTATAGCATTTTGAATTCGTGTGCTTCATCGCCAGAATTTCCTATGTGATAGGAATTATCATCCCAGCGTTAGGGGTGTACTACTCAAAGCCCTATTGGAAGGCATACTGTACATCTCCCGTACATTGAATGACAGACGGAGATAGACACATAATCTGGGTTGAGTTGTTGGAGAGATGACTAATAAATCTTGTCAATTCAAGGCTGCTTGGATGAGGTGCGAACTTATTGAGAAGTTGAACGAACAAGGCCTTGGCCTTAGAAACGTCGAATCGGTAATAGGTCTTCGCTGAGAGTTATAGTTTGAGTGGGTGTTGATAAGCATAGAAATTTTAATGGACCAAATTCTTGATACTCTAGTGGCACGAAGATATCGGTCAAAATTAGTCTCGTGATGAATAAACTCGAATTATCGCAAGAACTTAGTGGAATTCTTGATGAATTCCGCAAGTCAAGTCAGAGGAAGCATTGTCAATTCCTCGACCGACGGGATCTAGGTTGACGCTAAGCTCTACTATTTTGAAAAAGCGATTGATGTGTCGAATTGGGAAATCCAAGAGCTTGGTCGTAGGTGGATCATAATATTGTGGTTGTTAGAACGCCAAGCGTGAATCTGGGTTCACTTACAAAAGAGGAGATCACGTGAAGCGCAAGCATCCCTCCCTGTTTAAGGATACTAATGTAATGGACAACTTGAACTGAATTCCGGAACATAATTCTCTTAACGAGGCGAGAATGTGACATTCGGCAAAAATCAGTGTGTTTCCGTACGTAATTAGTATATGTAATTAGTGGTAATTAACTGCAATTCTAAATTAATTGTATTAATTTAGCCTTTAGAGAATAGAAAATTCCCCATAGGATGCATAGGAATGCATTTGCTTAATTGAAAGCACGGCAAAATCACGTGCAAATAAACTTGTCCAGAACGGACGTTGATGGTTACCAGGTAACAATTAATTAACCAAAAATGATCCGGGACACCCATCATATAAAATAAAGTGTATTTCCATGAAATATTATGTGTTTTGGAACTCCAAAACCATAATTGAAAACTTCAAATATAAATCTCTCGGTAACAAATAAAGTTCGCGTATCGCACTTGATGGGCGTAAAAATATATAATTTCACCCGGTAGGAACCTGAATTTACCGATAGTAAAACTAGTCAATGTTTAAGGGTAATTGGAAGTTAATTATATACCCAGATAACTCGCAATTTAATCTCGATAAAAAAACCCGACAAAACCATAAACGAATTAGTTGAGATTTAACTAGTTATTGGAAGGTATTTTTGCATATGAACTGGGTCCTACATAGCCTTTTAGGCTGGCCCAAGGAAAGGGGGCTAAGCCACCATAGTTTACTTCCTTTTTTTAACATAATGATTACCATCAAGCATGCCTGAGCATATGATTATGTTCATGCATGCTTTAGCCACACTAGTGTTTCCTAGATTAAGCATGTTATGATTATGTTCAAGCATGCTTTAGCATATGATTATGTCCATGCATGCTTGAGTCACCCTAGGAGACAAGGAGCCACCCTAGTGTTGCTTATTTTCATTGGCATAATCATAATGTTTGAGCATGCTTATGACATGTCCAATCTTAGTACACACATTATCTTTTATAAACACACCATACTTGTCTCCCCATGTCTTTAGGCATTCCTCTTGAAGACCAAAATGTTCCTCTTGAGCATGGTGAGCATGCTTGGTGTTGTTACACCCATGTTCTCCAAGATACTATCTTCCTCATATAAGGCAGATTCGTATGCCCATTGTCAACACAGTATATCTCTCTCATTTCTTAGCAAAATTGAGTGATTAACCCCTTGAAACAAACCTCTATCCAACCTCCAAAGCTCCCCACCGGTTTCATTCAGTTCTAAGAAGGTTTGGGCCTCCAAATCATCCATGGATGGTGATGATTATGTTGATGTTTCTAAAGTTTTAAGTTTACATAAACTTGTTTTTGGAAGTTGTTTTGGGTAATGTTTTGTGGAAACAAGTTGAACACACTTAAAAGTGGTTTTGAACATCTTAAAATGACTACTCAACACATAATATTATGATGTATCTATTAAACCAAGATATAAAAGTTCCATATTCAAAGTTAGTAACTTTGGAACACCAAAGGAGGACAAGTTGGACTAAAAATACCAAATACACTTATTATTATCCTTAATAATATTATTATGGGCTAGTGATAATGTTGGATCATAATCATAATCCATATTGACAAAACTAAGTATACTAATTTTGTAGGAAATGGTCACTTTTGTAAGATTAAGGATGAAAATGTGACTTCTAAAAACGTGATTTTTGTAAAGTTAAGTGTTGAAAGTGGAAAGTTGTAACTTTCCAAGGTTGTTAATGAAAATGTTTTCAAGAATTGTAATTTCATAGAAAATGTTATTTTTATAAAATAGGATTTTATGAAAATATAAATTACCAAATATGTTGAGAAATATAAAAACAAAGGTTTTTATCATAAGTTGGTAATTTAAAAGGACTTGGTAAAAATTGTATAAAAATGAACACTTTTGTATCTATGGGAATATAAAAGTGTTGGAGCATTTTTGGTGTTGAAAATAACTAAGTCTTGGTGTGTGAAAATATATAAGGTATTTTATAAACTCCAAGTAAAACATGTTGTTGGGAAATTAAGAAAAATAACCAAATATATATTTTGGATGTAGGAAAAATAATATTACCACGACAAGTAATTATTCCTACAAAATATATATATGAATAACTTGTGTAATTCGGGACGCGAGAATGTATAGATACAAAATAATTGAATGTTGACGTATTAATATTACAACGCGTTAACGGACAAAATGTGAAATGGACAGATAAGTATATATTGTAAAAATTCCTACAAGATATGTATATACGTTATTGCGTCAATTGTGGAATGAAAATATATATTTTATGAACTAAAATACATAAGATTAATTATGGGTGAAAAATGTGCAACACTTTCCTAAGTGTTGAAAACTAAGTTAAGTATTGTGAACTTGATGATGTAAAATATGTTGTCAAATTGGCAAGATCCTAGTATAGTTATTTAATGGAAAAATAATTATACGGTAAAGTGAGTCGAGTCGAGGATAATGTATTTTGAGTTAATTAATATGATATAAGTGTAACTTATAACAAGGGTAATCCATCACCAACAATCCTAGGACATATGTTTAATTAAATGTGGAACTGTGTCTAATAGTGGTGTTGGGGGTTGGGCGTATAACTTGCCGGATAACATGCGCTATAGACTTAGTGACTTATACGCACTAGGTTGTTCGTAGGTGCTTGACCTCGAAATTGCTATTCTCTGCTAGGTCATTGCACGCTATACTTCAGATGAGTTTTACGGAGCCTTTTTACTATTTTTGTTTGGGGGAAAAGATATGTTTTGTAAAATGTTGTTACATGTTAAGAATGTTTTTAAATGTTAAAATATGATAAGTGGCATGATGAGTACTTGGGTTTTGTTGTTTGTACACCACTCGGGGTGAGTCCTTGCTACTGTAACTATTTACTCGTATGTTGTGTGTATGTTGAAATCGAGAACCCAAGGAATATTTGGATAATACTATTGGTGCCTAACAAGGCCCACCCCTAATCGATAGCGTCGATTATGCAACTATGTATGCCAGGGGTGCACGTATTCTGAACTAAGTTGTTATTTTCTGAGAACAAACTTTTGCTCGCGGGGCATTATTTTTAGTCTTGGTTTGGTTATGTGCTCAAGGGATCGCTCGTCATCCTAGTTTTGTAGGAGCTTGCTACTCCTTACAAAGGCCACTAATTGTGTTTGTTCCGCACATGTTGTTAAAATGTTGTTGTTATGGAACTAAAACCTGTGAACTCACCAATATTTTATATATTGACATCTTTTTAAACATATCTTTCAGGTAACTAAGGGTTGAATAGATATGAGGCTAGTGCGGTGGAATATGGGATGTCGGATACTTGTCGGGGTTTGACCAATATTTTCCATTGGGTTGGAACTTGGATGGAAAAACCCCATATATGAACTTGTTGTTAGTTGTTTTGTGGAATGTTGTAGCAAGGTACTCAAATTTGACATCTTTAGAAAATAATATTTTCTAATTAAATATGGTTTGTGTTAATCTTGACTTTAATATGCTTTCGAGCGTTGCGCCACGCGTTTCCGCCATTGGCGTGGTGTGACAGAAGTGCTATCAGAGCCAAGGTTATAGCAAACTAGCATTTTTGAAAAATCTAGACTATAACCGGTTTCGGCTCGAAAACAAAGTTTTCAAAACTAAAACACAACGAAATATTTTTAGAAAACGAAGAAATTTGTACATGGGATGTACAAGGGGAAATTCCAACCGACTAGCCATGTGTGTCAATATATGAAGTGTTAGAAAATACGGATAGGAATGATTATGTTGAGTAGGAATCCGATTTTCTAAGATTAGTTAATACATATACGTAGTACAGATATTTTTCCAGTAAGGATGTCGTGTCACACTTCACCTTAGTCCACACTATTGCATCGATCGCCGGTACCAGCAAGTGGGAAGGATGTTGTGGTTTACGAAGAACTCACCCGCTTACCCGTGGATGGGATGATCAGAAGGTCTAACCTCTAATGTGCTGATGGTTGTAGCCATGTTGTCTATGTTGTAAAGGCGAAGCTAGTCCAGGTCTTTTGTTGTATGAATCCTTTGTTTTTGGATCAGGAAGCTCGGAACTTGCGGGCATAGAGATTACATGGCAACCCAAATTATCATTACGGTTGCACACGTAATAATAATTTGGGGTGCACGGTAACCTTGGTGGGCGCTAGGGCCGGGGTTGGTGATCACTCCTTGTCTTGTTTGTTCTTGTTCTCTAGGTTCAGACTTTGCTTTTGATTGGCCAATGGGTTAAAAAGGGAGGTCTTGCGATATCCCTTGATTTCAATCCTAGCAAACCTAATGAGTTCTCTTCAATATTACCTGTAAGTTACGAACACGGAAGAGCTCGGACGTCTGTTCATATGAGTAATCTGACGTAAACCCTCGCATCGGCTAGGGATGGGAGACGAAAACCTCTTTTTATAGGAGTTGAATGCCTTCGCCACAAGGTTTTTCCAAAGGAGCAGAGGTACGAAGAGGCACTATCTACCAAAGTGATGACTATCTGATACGATGCGTGGAATGTTATACCTGGAGCCCCGTAAAGACCTAGTGTACGCCCCTACAATGCCTACGTGAGTTGAACACGTGACCCTGTGTGGATCAGCTATGAGACTCGTCGCACGTGTGCTGCTGTGTCGTTATTGTGAGTAAGTCATTCTTGATCTAATTCATGCTCAGTCGTCTTCTAGGGCCGGGTGTTCCTTTTCCAACTAGAGGACATAATCGACCTTGCTGGGTTAAGAGGTTTAATCATTCTTATGATGACGACGTGTAGTGGAAAAGCAAGCCCCAGCCTGCGTTTGGTTATGGACTTACTCGAAGTGCATATGATTAACCCATGGGAAGCCACATCCTGCTTGAATCCAAATATGGAGTAGTTGATTCAGCAGTGCTTTGAGAAAAATATATTAGTTGCATACATAACCATATATAAGGTTGATTCAGCATTCTAACTGCAGTCATTATCCATCTTCCTAAAGCAAAAATTTTCAAACAATCAAATGCCCATCTACAAAACCTATTTTATTAATCACATATTCTTATTAAAATAAAACTTGCGCCTCTCTTTATCATCTATTATGGTCATCATTATTTAAATGATCATTCATTTATTAGTAATTAATCTATCTACAGTTTGAACATTTCAGATAGTTGTTGACGTTTTATAATTTTGTTATAACACAATATTTATATAGGTGATCATACGCTACCTTAATCTACCAGTGAAAAAAATCATATCTTTTATGAACCTAGGTTTTATATCCAACTGGCATAGTATTTTTATCACCTCAAGGGAGCATCACATGCTGCAACAGCAAGTCTATCTGCAGAAGAAACTACTCTAGGGCATACGCCTTCGACAACCGCTTGAACATCATCTATAATATTAGCTCACTCCCAACATCCTCTAGCAAAAGAGATACATCACAATCTTGCAGAATGAACCATATCACCTTATTTACATATGCATGTTCTAATTCCTAATTACTATAAAATAAGTACCATGATATAAAAATCATAACCTGTACAAAACCAATCATGAAAATGAAGACGAATGACCAAGGCTGCATTGTGACACCACGGCGCTAACAGAAACTTAAACTGAATTAGATACATCGGTTTACCGCAGCTGTGTAATAACAGGCGCCGAAGTCTTTAAAATACCCCTCTTTGATATTCATAACATGGCAATCATTATAAATACAATGAAACCAGAAACCTACCGAAACCTAAATTGGGACCAAAGACTAGATACTATATTAATAACTATATTTTACACAATATAACCAATATAAAAGCGTGATAAAAGATAATGTCTTGCATATGCAAGATCACAGTATAAAATTGCACAAGCACGGTCTTAGTAATTTAGCATTGCATGTAATGGCCAGGCATCTATCATCTAAATATTAAGAATCCCAAACATATTGTAACTTGAAGAGATAGAGGATATAGTTTTTAACCGACTAACAAATGCACAAAATCCAATGCAATACAATCAGATAACCAATGTGATTGTCATCCGTCTGGCACTAATGTGACACAACACCCGATAAGGATGATAATGTACAATTGATACCAACTTATATATGATAAACAACTATTTCTTATTACACCAAAAGTATTTTACTTAGTCTATCAAACATAAGTACAACATTTCATCACGCTTGTCTCTATTATGCGTTTTAAGCATCCAACACTTTCTCACCAGTCAACAAAACAACAAGCCTCTCGTGCCAATCAAGGGTAACATGTGACACATTCTTAAAAAGGACGTAAGCATATACTGGTGAGTTCATGAATATACATAGTTTTTCAAAATCACATATTAAAACAATCATGACTTGCTCCCGCCCATGATATTATAACCCAGTCTCACCATTGGCGCCCTTTCCAAGAGCCAGTGATTAACATCCCAGTATAGTCACACCCAGCTACACTACATGCACTCTTAACATGAGCCAGTGTAGTTACCGATAAGCCCGTTCATGACGGCACGTATAAGGGTCCCCAATATACATGTATACGTATGCCTAGGTTATACACATGCATTAGACAGTCACGAGATTTAAAGACACAATCATAAACAATTAAAAGTTAGGACAAGCATGTTCACATAGTAAAAGTATTCATAAAACTCACCTTAGCTTTGGGCGATACAATAATTAATTGATCAGATCTTTGAACCTGAGCAGGTACCAAAACAATCTTAGGTGATAATCTTATAATACAGTACTAGCTAGCCGTCACCATGATCGTCTATGGCCAACCTATTTAGTTTAGGCATAAGACACGGTCCATGCCTAGACTAGAGTCAAGTCACCTAACGCCTGCTTAAGCTATGACCCTAAACACTCCCACTAATATTATACCTACTCATATTAATATATTAAATATTAAATTATAGTTTAATAATGCTAGAGAAGTTAAAACACACACCTTAATATGCATAAGGCAGGAAGTGCGAATTGTGAATGTTAAAAGAAAACTAGCATGTTATTTATAGTAACAATTTAGACCGACTTTGGTTTTGTCGGCTTTGTGATGTCGACAATTTCTAAACCTTACATATGAAGTCAAAATTCATTTTTCATATGCATAACTAAGCTACGTATCATATTATTATTACTACTACTGCTACTACTGCTACTACTGCTACTACTGCTACTACTGCTACTACTGCTACTACTGCTACTCCTGCTACTCCTGCTACTCCTGCTACTCCTGCTACTGCTGCTACTGCTGCTACTGCTGCTACTGCTGCTACTGCTGCTACTACTGCTACTGCTACTGCTACTACTACTACTCCTGCTACTACTGCTACTGCTACTGCTACTACTACTACGCCTACTACTACGCCTACTACTACTGTTGCTACTGCTACTGCTACTGCTGCTGCTGCTACTGCTACTGCTGCTGCTGCTACTGCTCCTGCTGCTACTGCTACTGCTGCTACTACTACTGCTGCTACTGCTGCTACTGCTGCTACTGCTGCTACTGTTGCTACTACTACTACTGCTACTACTGCTGCTGCTGCTGCTACTACTACTACTACTACCACTGCTACTACTGCTACCACTGCTACTACTGCTACCACTGCTACCACTGCTACCACTGCTACTACTGCTACCACTGCTACTACTGCTACCACTGCTACTACTGCTACCACTGCTACTACTGCTACTACTGCTACTACTGCTACTCCTGCTACTACTGCTGCTACTGCTACTACTGCTACTACTGCTACTGCTACTGCTGCTGCTACTGCTACTACTGCTACTGCTACTATTGCTACTGCTGCTACTGCTGCTACTGCTACTGCTGCTACTGCTACTGCTGCTACTGCTACTACTGCTACTGCTACTGCTGCTACTGCTACTGCTGCTGCTGCTACTGCTACTGCTAGTGCTGCTACTGCTACTGCTGCTACTGCTACTGCTACTACTGCTACTACTGCTGCTACTGCTGCTGTTACTGCTGCTGCTACTGCTACTACTGCTACTGCTGCTGCTGCTACTACTAAACGATATCTTATAACGCTAAGCGCTTAATTAGATCTTACACTCTAAGTCGTCATACTACACGTTACTTACTCATTGGACCGTACTTAAAAATATAAGTTTCATACATTTGCATTTTTGTCTACTAAATGAAAAATGGGGTGTTGCAACTCTCCCCACCTTATAAATATTTCGTCCGCGAAATTTAGACAAAAAGGTGTGTGTATTTGTTTTTGATCTCATCTTATTTTTCCCATGTTTCTTCGGTCCTCTTCTAGCATCCCACCTAACTCGTACTAGCGGGAACTCTCTGTTCCTCAATTTCTGTACTGGTCGATCTATGATCTGAATGGGACGTTCAGTGAAGTGTAACTTGTCATTGATCTGGACCTCTTGCCAGGGCTTCTTAAGGGACTCATCTGCCAGGCATTTTTTTAGATTGGACACACGGAATGTGTCATTAATTCCCTATAGTTCCTCTGGCAGTTTTAACTATAAAGTGAGGTCCTAATTTTCCATTCTTTCTGAACCAGATTGTGCCTTTCTAGGGTGAGACCTTTAGTAATACCTTGTCACCCACTTGAAATTCTAACGGTCTTCTCCTTTTATATGTGTAGCTTTTTTGTCTATCCCTCGCTACTTTCATTCGTTCCCGAATTTGTATAATCTTATTTGTTGTTTCTTCTATAATTTCTGGCCCAGCTAGTGGACCCCTACCAATCTCGGTCCAACAAACGGGTGAACGACATTTTCGTCCATAAAGGGCTTCAAACGGGGTTGCTTTGATGCTTGAGTGATAGCTATTGTTGTAAGCAAATTCTACTAGAGGTAAATGATCATCCCAATTTCCTCAAAAGTCTATAACACAGGCTCTGAGCATGTCTTCTAAGGTTTGAATTGTCCTTTCACTTTTTCCGTCTGTTTGTGGATGGTATGCCGTACTTAAATTCACTTGGGTTCCTAACTCTTCTTGGAAACTCTGCCAAAACCTCAATGTAACACGATTGTCTCTGTCTGAAATAATGGAGATAGGTACTCTGTGTCTGGTAACGATTTCTCTAACATAGATTCTTGCCAACTTGTCCATTTTATAATCTTCTTGTATTGGCAAGAAATGGGCTGACTTAGCTAATCTGTCTACTATTACCCAAATAGTATTGTGCCCATTTTTGGTCCGTGGGAGTTTGGTGATAAAATCCATAGTTATCATCTCCTATTTCCATAGAGGAATTTCAGGTTGTGGTAAGCATCCTACGGGTTTCTGGTGTTCCGTTTTTAGTTGTGAACAAGTTAGGCATTTCTCTATATATATGTTAATGGATTTCTTCATCCTTGGCCACCGGTAGTCATTTCGGATATTCTTATACATTTTTGTACTACCAGGATGCATGGTGTACTGAGATCTATGTGCTTCATCCATTAACCTTTCCCTTAAACCTCTAGCGATATGTATCCACATCCTATTGTGGAATCTTAATATTCCATCTTCACCCTTAGCGAGAAGTTTTTGTTTACCAACCATTGTTTCCTTCTTAAATTGATGATTTTCTAATGCTTCGGTTTGTGCATCTTTGACGTGTTCTAATAAACTTATTTTCAGTTCTATCCTTGATGCACATATTCTTAGTGGTCTAATTATATCCTTTCGACTAAGGGCATCTGCAACCACATTTGCTTTTCCTGGATGGTAACGAATTTCACAATCATAATCATTTAGTAACTCCATCCATCTTCTTTATCTCATATTTAGTATCTTTTGCTCAAAGATGTACTTAAGACTCTGGTGATCAGTATAGATCACACCCTTAGTGCCGTAAAGGTAGTGTCTCCAAATTTTGAGGGCAAATACTATTGCTCCTAGTTCTAGATCGTGGGTTGTGTAATGCTTTTCATGAGTCTTTAGCTGTCGGGATGCATAGGCAATAACCTTGCCTCTTCGCATCAGCACACACCCTAATCCGTAGTGAGAAGCGTCACAATACACCACAAACTTCTCTATGCCCTCAGGTAAAGATAGTACTAGAGCAGTAGATAGTTTTTCTTTTAAAAGGTTAAAAGCCTCTTCTTGCCCATTGTTCCAAACAAATGGAGTGTTTTCTGGGTCAAGGTGGTTAAGGGCATAGCTAACTTAGAAAAGGATTGTATAAATCTTCTATAATACCCTACTAACCCTAGGAAGCGATGAACCTCAATAGCTTTTCTTGGTGTTTCCCAGTTCTTGATTACTTCAACTTTTGTAGGGTCTACTTGTATACCCTTTTCATTAACAACGTGACCTAAAAATTGGACTTCCCTTGTCCAAAATTCACATTTGCTAAACTTGGCATATAACTGTTCTTCCTTTAGCATCTTAAGTATGGCACGGAGATGAATTTCATGCGCTTCTCTATTCTTGGAGTAAATAAGGATATCATCTATGAATACTATCACAAACTAATCCATATATGGTTTACAAAATTGATTCATAAGGTCCATGAAAGCAGCCTGAGCATTCGTGAGACCAAATGGCATTATGAGAAACTCATAATGACCATACCTTGTCCTAAAGGCAGTCTTAGGTATATCTTCTTCCCTAACCTTCAATTGATGATACCCAGATCTTAGGTCTATCTTTGTGAAATAGCTGGCTCCTTGCAGTGGGTCAAAGAGATCATCGATTCGTGGTAGTAGGTATCGATTCTTACAGTGATTTTATTCAGATCTCTGTAATCAATACACATTCTCATAGACCCATCCTTCTTCTTGAAAAAAAGAATTGGGGCTCCCCAAGGTGAGGTACTGGGAGTATAAAACCTTTGATTAATAGTTCTTGGAGTTGTTTTCTCAATTCAACCATTTCCGTTGGGGCTAAACGATAAGGGGCTTTGGCGATTGTCGCTCCCAGAATTAGGTCAATTCTAAATTCTATTTGTCTATCGGGTGGTAATCCAGAGAGATCTTTAGGAAATACTTCTGGAAATTTAGACACTACGGGTATCTCTTCCAATTTCGTTTCTTCTTTGGTTTCTAAAGCATATACCACGTAGGCTAGGTACCCCTTGTGAAGGTACTTAATCGTTTTCATTCTAGAAATAAAGCTTATGGGTTTACTAGGCTTTTCCCCATAGATTGTAAGACTTCTTCCTTTCGGGTCTTTAATCCTAATTTGTTTCTTATCACATAGTATTTGTGCTTGATGGTTGGATAACCAGTCCATTCCTATTACTACATCAAACTCTCCCTGATTTATTGGTAATAATTCTATAGGCATGGCAATGTCACTAATTTGATTTATACACCCTTTAACCGTGTTTATAATTTCTTCTTGTCTCCCATCAGCTAATTCAATCACAAACGGTTTATCTAACTTATGGGTTGTTTGATTAATGAAAGCTCTAAATGACTCAGATATAAAACTTCTGTCAGATCCAGTGTAGAATAAAATCTTAGCGTATGAGTGATTTATAAGGAACATACCTGTGATTACTTCCGGACTTTTACGAGCTTCCTAAGTGCTTAGAACGAAAGCTCGTCCTATAGCTCGATTTGGTTCTTTCGGCTTCTTAACTTTAGAACACGTATCCTTATAGTCACCTGTCTCTCCACATTCAAAACATCTACGGGGTTCGGTGCAATCCCTTGGTACATGTCTGGGTAACTTACAATTCCTATACACTAAGTGTCGGCAAGCACCAAAATTCTCTTTTTAACATGTTTGGCATTTAGGTGGGGGTCCTTGTTGTTTCTTAAAGGGATTCCTAGAGTTTGATTTTTTTGGTTGAAAAGGATTGTCCCATTTTCGCTTTGGGGTAGTGTCTTGAGCTTTTCATTGTTGTATTTCAGTTGCTATGGTTGCCCCAGCTTCCACTGCTTCTGAATAAGTTGTAGGTTTAGTTGACTTGATAAAGATACGGTATTCAGAAGGTAAAGCCCAAATAAACCTCCTGATTCGGTTCTCTTCAGTTGTCACCAGATGAGGTACTAATCGGGAAATCTCGTTAAAACGTGTGACATACTCCCGGTATGTCTTGTTTCCCAATTCCAACTGCATAAACTCCCTTTCTATTCTATCCGTTTCACTAGGTGGATAGAAATATTAGCTAAAGCATTCCGAAAATACTTGCCAGCTTAAGCGATGAGCTAGGTCATTTCCTTTGGTCTTTGGTCTGCTTCTGGATCTTCCACCAAAATAAATCTTTTGACATAAATAGATGGACAGCAAACCGAACCTTGTTTCTTTTGCACAATCACTAATGTCCAGAATGGCTTCTACCTCGCTAAGCCATTCATGTGCGTCTATTGCACCTTTCCTCCCATCAAAGGTTGGAGGATTACAAGATATGAAAGTCTTGTAGTTGCATTCTCTAGATATTTCCGTTTCCCTAACTTTCTCTAGTTTTAATTACTCTTTTTCTTTTTCATCTTGAGTTTTACTCGTGGTACTGAAGTGGTACTTCCCCTAGAGTGAATAGACTGTTTGGGATTCTCATATTCATGTCCGTGAGCGTTAAAAAGGATTTGGGAAACTTTTATTGCTATTCTATCCATGGCTTCATCGGTTAGTTCTGCAGATTCATTTTGTCATACAGGGTTGTTGGAGGGACCAGGTTGATGTTGATTGTTGTTTGATGATTCAACTGACATTTTCTAAAATCTCACGAAAATACTACTTCAGCATTTTATTTGTTTAACAATATGTTAATAGTTCTTACCATAACTAATTTTACATACAGTTGACATATTTTACACATAGCACGCATATTACACATAACATATTCAGATAGAGTACTGATAAGTTTCCTACTATCCTCATTGAGCTCTCACTTTCTCTAAATCTTGTTGGCGTATCCTATTTTAAGTTTCTAAATATGCTTCTAGTTCTGCAATTCTAGCTTTCAGGGTTCTTATCCCTTGAGAGTCTGCTGATATCTCCACTATCTTACGAGGTATACGGATCCTGACAAGACCACTATTGTGGATAGGCGCAACATGAAATAGTTCAGTTTCAAGTTCTTATGTTGGTGAATGTCTTTTTCAATGAGAGGAACCAATAAGTGATTTGGTCAGTTCATTAGAATCCTCTTCTTCCTCTGAGGGATGGTATGCCCTATGGTGTATGCATGCCAAGTCCCACGACGAGCAATGAGATGAAAACAATTGGTAGTTGTGGTTTAGGGTGATATAGTAGTAACTGAATGAGGATTCATAAGTTATAGTTGTCACTAAAAATTGGCACTAAAAGTATCACTTCCTGACTCAGCTTCCTCAGTAAATTGTACATGTGATTCATCTATTACTTATATATAGCAAAGTCTACTAAAGCATGCTTAAATCTAAAATCAAGTCTTCTATCTACTAATGGCATCCTTATCAATAAACTAATTATATAAACGCATAACTTACTTTTTAGGCAGAACTAACTCCCAAGGTTGAAGCCTAGGTATTTATACAAAATACCTAATTCGCTAAAACCTTTGGCTCTGATACCAACTGTGACACCACACCCGATAAGGATGATAATGTACAATTAATACCAACTTATATAGGATAAACAACTATTTCTTATTACACCAAAAGTATTTTACTTAGTCTATCAAACATAAGTACAACATTTCATCACGCTTGTCTCTATTATGCTTCTTAAGCATCCAACACTTTCTCACCAGTCAACAAAACAACAAGCCTCTCGTCCCAATCAAGGGTAACCTGTGACACATGCTTAAAAAGGACGTCAGCATATACTAGTGAGTTCATGAATATACACAGGTTTTCAAAATCAAATATTAAAACAATCATGACTTGCACTTGCCCATGTTATTATAACCCATTCTCACCACAGGCGCCCTTCCCAAGAGCCAGTGATTAACATCCCAGTATAGTCACACCCAACTACACCACATGCACTCTTAACATGAGCCAGTGTAGTTACCGTTAAGCCCGTTCGTGACGGCACGTATAAGGGTCCCCAATATACATGTATACGTATGCCCAGGTTATACACATGCATTACACAGTCATGAGATTTAAAGACACAGTCATAAACAATTACAAGTTAGGACAAGCATGTTCACATAGTAAAAGTATTCATAAAACTCACCTTAGCTTTGGGTGATACAATAATTAATTGATCAGATCTTTGACCCTGAACAGGTACCAAAACAATCTTAGGTGATAATCTAATAATACGGTACTAGCTAGTTGTCACCATGATCAGCTATGGCCAACCCACCTAGTTTAGCCACGGTACACGGTCCATGCCTAGACTAGAGTCGAGTCACCTAACGCCTACTTAGGCTATGACCCTAAACCATCCCACTAATATTATACCTACTCATATTAATATATTAAATTTTAAATTATAGTTTAATAATGCTAGAGAAGTTAAAACACACACCTTAATATGCAGAAGGCAGGAAGTGTGAATTGTGAATGTTAAAAGAAAACTAGCATGTTATTTATAGTAACAATTTAGACCGACTTTGGTTTGGTCGTCTTTGTGATGTCGGCAATTTCTAAACCTTACATATGAAGTCAAAATGCATTTTTCATATGCATAACTAAGCTACGTATCATATTATTACTACTACTACTACTGCTACATCAGCTACTACTATTAAACGATATCTTATAACGCTGAGCGCTTAATTAGATCTTACACTCTAAGTCGTCATACTACACGTTACTTACTCATTGGACCGTACATAAAAATATAAATTTCATACATTTGCGTATTTTTGTCTACTAAATGAAAAACAGGGTGTTACAACTATGTAACGCCCCAAAAATGATATATAATAATAGTATGATGAAAATTTAATATGTATATGTATGAGTAAGTATGTGTGCGAGAATATATATGTGTATGTATAGGCAAGTAGCCCTAATTGTAAGTAATGCATCGTTATGGGTACATTTAGCAAATATAAAATTTACCAAGTTGATTTCTTGGGTAAATTGGTGGGAGTTTAATTAATAAGGAGAGAGGGGTTTAATATGAATAACACTCAACTTGAGGGGTGGTTTGGGAAGATTAAATGTGGTAAGTAAGTATAGGGATTAAAAAGGAAATTTGGGAGCATTTGAGAGAAGAAAAAAGAAAGCAGGGAAAGAAGAAGTGGGAGGCGACAAAAGGGGTTTCAAAACAGCCCTCCAAGGTCGAAAATTGGGGGGAAGAACACCTCTAATCTCTTGCATGTCCATGAATCTTTAGCTAACTAGTGGTGCTACTCATCTTGGTAAGTTGTAGAATTAGTTTTGGTGAAGTTTGAAAGTGGTAGGATGGATTGTATGATTATGTTATGATGATTTCTCTTGTGGGTAGGAAAGCATGATTCTTACTTGTGATAGTGTAATTGATGGGATTGCATGTTGATTGGGAGTATTAGGGCTGAATTGAGGGTTTCTATGTGGGTGTTGGGATGAAGGTTCATGTTGACTTTTTATAAAGGTCAAACAAGACCTCAACACCAAGGAAACCTCAAATGAATATGTATTGTTGTTAATTATAGAGTGGATTGTAAATGTTAGTGTAGAAAGGGAGATTCTTGCATCATGGGATGATATGATAACTTGAATGTATGGTGATGCACACCAAGTGTTTGATGAAATGTCTAGACTAGTATAATGTGTGAATTTGTAGGCAAGTCTTGACAAATGTGAAGTAAGGTGATAGTAGATATACTTGATGGTAGGTGAACATAAAGATCGTGTCTTAGAAAGTGTTCATGTGAGAAATCTAGTTGATCATATGATTTCATAAGAAGTATGCATTAGAGTGAACATGATGCTTGAATGATATGATGCACGCCATGAGTTGGATTAACTGGTAATATGAATGATTATGTATGTTAGTAGTATATAAATACGATGTTTATGGTAAAATTCATATGACCTAGTATGTTAATATAGACATATGTTTGTAAGAAGAAAGTTGAATGGTAGAAAGTTGACTTTCCGCCAAGTCAATAGTGTGGAATAACATGGTTAGGCCCTCAAACTTGATTGTGTGATTAGAAGCACTATGTGATGCTTAACATGTTAAAACTATGAGATATATATGATAATGAGGGGTATTACATGATGAGAGAACCAATGTGGTTGTGTATGTATGTTGTAGATATGGTAGAGGTTGACTAATGAAAGTCAATGTGTTATTTGATGGAAAATGATTGTTAGTGTGATATGATCATGTATGCTAACAATAATATGAATATGGTGATATGAAAGGATAGGAATAATGGACTCAAGCATGGGAAGCTAATGGGTCAAGGCGGAACAATAAACAAGCAAGAATTTGGAGGACACGAGGTAAGTGAATTCCTATTCTATTTAGAATAACGAATTCATTTATGTATATGTATGCATAGGTAGAATGGAAAACGTGAAATGATGGTACATTAGATATAGTGCCGTAAGGCATTTTACGGAGATTATGACAGGTAAAACGCAGCTTCGGACGGATCGGCACGGATGGGTCAAGAAGGGATGGAAAGAAGAAGCAAAAGGGGGAAATGTGCAGGTCCACCGTAAGGTACGGTGGCTACCGTACCTTACGGTAGCCCCTGCACCCAAATTCCACCGTATGGCAGTCTCATACCACCGTAGGGGATTTTGAAGCTCACCGTAAGGTACGGTGGCCACCGTACCTTATGGTGGCCCCTGGGGAAAATGTTATTTTTCTATTACTTGTTGATGTTTTGCTTAGGTGCGTGACCCGTAATTGCGTTTAACGCACCAATTAGCATCGTTGGACCTCGTGTGGGGCCTTGTAAGGGTGTAGCATGTAATATAAGTGTGGTTTTGTAAACATGATCGTAGTACGGAATGGTACAAGTGCGTGTAGTTTAATTGATGCATTATCCGATGGCATCAAATACGGCAAGTAGATTACCATGATTATGTAGATTGTAGATGAGATGTACATATGGGTCCTCATGCTCGGGTTAGAGGGAGAGAGTTACTTGTATGTATGATAGTATTATAGGTAGAGTCGTATACTTGTTTGTATGGTGGTATCATAGGTGGAAGTTGTATGCTTGTATGTATTGTAGAATTATACGAAGGACTTGTATACTTGTATGTATGGTGGCATTATAGGTAGAAGTCGTATACTTGTATGTATGGTGGTATCGTAGGTGGACATTGTATGTTTGTATGTATTGTAGAATTATACGAAGGACTTGTATACTTGTATGTATGGTGGCATTATAGGTAGAAGTCGTATACTTGTATGTATGGTGGTATCGTAGGTGGACATTGTATGTTTGTATGTATTGTAGAATTATACGAAGGAATTGTATGCTTGTATGTATGGAGATATTATATGAGGGAATTGCATGCTCGTATGTATTGTGAAATCTTACGAAAGAAGTGTATGCTTGTATGTACTGTGAGAGTATAGGAGGAAATTGTATGTTGGACATATTGTGAGGTTATTAACCTTTATTTGAGAATGATGAAATGTAGGTATATAAGTATGAATTGCAGGAGATGTGGAGGTTAGGGTCGGGGTAACCCACCCGAACTTGAAAGAAGACTTTTAGACAGGATCACAGAGTATTGTGGGATGCTACTTCTGCGTCAAGAGTAGATTTCATGAGGTTACCTATTGAACTAACGAATTGGTTATGTGGTGATTGCAGGATGCTCTGGTTTACCTTCTTTAAGCGAGGGATGGAGATCGAGCGAGGAGGCGGATTGTACGTGGTCACGACCGTCTGATCTAGTAGAAACAAATCATGTGATTGTATCATTAAGAGTTTTAAGATGTAACACCGAAAATACTTAGAGGATTCGGTTTCTTAACCTTTAAGATGTTCTTAAAAGAAATGAATTTTTAAGTTGGTATTCTCCGCTGCGTGTTTTCTGTAAAACAGATTTAGGGTGTTACAAACTAATAATTAGTTGTGTTTAAACAAGCTCAATACATAAATTTGGATCACAATGCAATATTATAATTCGAAACATGCTAACTAAAGTATAAACAAACAAAGGATTTTATAGACCATTTATGGAGCCCAAGAATTTACTATACTTTTATAATAGTACAAAGCATAAACAAACAAACAAACATTTCATCCTGTTCAAGTATACATTGTGATATAATATGTCATCCAGAAACTAAATTATAAAATAAAACCTTACTTTTCATCAAGTTTTTTAACCTCTTCATCAATCTTAGCACGCATCGAGTCCAAAACATTCTGATCAAGTTCTAAAACCGAATTAGCAGCTAGGGTTTCATACAAGGGTGCCATATCTACCAAATATAAAAAACTGACACGACTGAGAACACACATTAACCTAATTATGAAACAAATGTATGAGATCGAAAGGAATATGGTTACTATCAGGGACGACGGTGGAGATGACTTAGTTACGGAGACGGATTTTTTTGATGTTGTCAACGTCGGAATGTGTGAGAAGGAATAACTTGTTAGCGAGCACAAAATGTGATTGAGTGCAAGTGGAATCAGAGCAAACGATGATCTGCAAGGGATTTGTGTTAGGGTTTTGTTCTTGAGGATTTATGTTTAGGGAGAGAGAGGCACTCATAGGCAGGCAGATCTCTGTGTTTTGTTAAGAGAGAGGGGGGAGGGTTTATGGGGAGGCGTGCGGGAGAGTGGATGGAATTCAAATTTTCATGACATTCATTTGTTTTTACCGTCATGCTTTTTTAGTTTATGACGGAAAATTGTTGACACGCAGAGAAAAACGTCAAGAATGTAATAGTTTTTATCAAAGATGACACTTTTTTATGACATACACTTTTTTATGTCATTAAAAACATGTATGTCATTAAAAACATGTATGTCATAAAATGAATGTCAAGGAAGGGTGTTTTTCTAGTAGTGAAAAGTCAGATTTACATGTGTTACTATAAACTTATTAAATAATATTTAAATAGACGTAGCCGAAGATGTTAATACTAAATAACATAAGGTTACTATTGTTACCAAAAACTTTAATATTTTCATAACGTATTTATAGAAAAGTAAAAATATTATAACATATCCCGTTTTATTTGTAAAACTACATAAATATCACTTCTTTTTTACAAAAAAAAAAAAAACAACCTTCAAGATGTAATTTTATTCACAAGGTTAACGTGGATAAGGTTTTAAAATATGATGTTAATACTAAAAATTGTAAATAATAAATTTATAAAAGGGAACTGATAGTTAATATGGTTAAGTTCAAATACTATCACTAAAATCATTAAAAGAGTTTGGATAAATATACTAAAGTCAAGCAATCATCCCTATAATTTTGCCTTTCATATTTATTTTTTATATAAAAATGTTTTAATATCCTAAAACATGCCAAGTGGCAAAAGTGGTTTACTTAAATGGCAAGTGGCAAATATTGGTTTTATTTATTAGTTTGTACTAGGTTAGAGACCCGTGTTAACACACGGTATATCCCCAAGTCAAATGACAATTGCATAAAGATCGTAGTATACAAGTTTTATCTATTGAAAAGTTACGTAATACAATTTGTATAGATTTTGATTGCATGCAAAATATCATAAAAAAGTTTAATGTTACCCCATAATAGATATATGAATCAACAAATGTTTGATTTGACGTGATTTGAATACAAATAATGAAATGAATAATAACATACTTATTGTAACGGAACGCAAATGAAGATTAAAATTCAAAATAAATAAATGTAGTTTAACAAATGATACAACCAAAAAATTATAAAAAAAAAGAAAATAAAACAATTTATGCAAAATATGATCAAATACTTATTCACAAATCTCCAAATATTCATCTCTACTCTAGACAACGCGACATCCAACTACCTATGTGATCGCTTTTGGTTGCATGTAAATATCATATACGGCTTTTAATGCAACGCAATAATGGACGTATCGACTAACTAAAGTATGATTTGACAAAATTTATAAGTAAATAATGAAATAAAATGAATATAAAAGTAGTTATTCTAATGGAGGCCAAATGAACATGAATGTTTAAAAGGATTAAATGTAGTTTACCAAGACATATAAGAGAATAATAAACAAATTGTTGTAAAACAACTACACCTATTACGAATAGAGAATATAAAGTAGAATGGGGAAATACTTTCTTACTGATGTGTTCATATAAAAGTACAAAGCCTCTATGTATAGGCTCATACATAAATACAATGAGTAATGAAAATTAGGAGTTAAGGATGTGGAGAGTCACTCTAATAATGAAAATTTATAACACTCCCATTGACTATCCAAAAATTAAATACGCTTGGTGATACTGCCTCGTTAAAAATCTTGCTAGGAAAACCCAGTGGGATAAAACCATAGCTAAGGGAAATAGAGTATAGCGCGTATCATTCTCCCCCTGATGACTTAAGCTCTTTGAGTCGACGCATCCCGATCCCATGAACCAATTTCTTGAATGTTGAAGTCGGAAGTGATTTGGTAAACAGGTATGCCAAATTGTCTCTAGAACGAATTTGTTGGACTACAATATCACCATTCTTTTTTAAATCATGTGTAAAGAAAAACTTTGGTAAAATATGTTTGGTTCTGTCTCCTTTGATGTATCCTTCCTTAAGTTGTGCAATGCATGCTGCGTTATCTTCGTGTATTATTGTTGGCCCTTTATCCCCTAAAGAAATACCACAAGATCCACTAATATGTTCTGTTACTGTCTTTAACCAAACGCATTCTCGAATAGCTTCATGGATTTCCAATATTTCTACATGGTTAGATGAAGTGGCTGTGATAGTTTGCTTCACAGAACGCCATAAAATTTCAGTGCCTCCGTGTGTGAATAAATATCCCGTTTGAGATCGACCAGTGTGAGGATTAGACATATAACCTACATCTGCAAATCGAACCAAACCTGTTTTCGATTGATTAGTGAAATACAAGCCCATATCTCTAGTACCTTGAAGGTACTGAAATATTTCATTTACCCCATTCCAATGCCTCCTTGTTGGGCATGAGCTATACCATGCTAGCAAATTTAGTGAAAATGATATTGTTGGATCAGTGGCCTCTTTTAAGCAGTTTTAAGAACACTTATGTGTTTGCAGATTATATCAAAGTTATTGCACAGCGGAATAGTAAATGTTCTAAGGTTAATATATCACTTTTAACAGGAGTTATTACTCCCCCTTGACTGAGCAGTTAATGAGAATCAATAAACAGTTGAAGTATAAAGTAGTAAATGCAAGTTATGATTCTCAGATGTGAAATGGATTATAAGTTTAAAAGCCTCAAAGGTTTTTCAATTAATTCAAAGTAAATCACATATCTAAAATAGATGAACAAGCTCATCTATTTATATATAAACATACAAGACTGTTGCACTAAGTAATCTAAGATATTTAGCTAAGATATTATACTTAGGATAATGTTTACAACAGGCTTTACATCGAAACTTGATCCAAGACTTTAACAAAACAATATAATACTAAACTACTGAAGTTGCTGGGTCGGTTAGAAGCTTCTGATGTGAAAGTACTGATGAGTGACAAACTACTGATGAGTAGTTTGTCTTCAGTAGTTCTTCAGTGAAATGTCTGGTTAGACTTCAGAACTTCTGATGCTTTAACTCTTCAGCACTTTGCTATTTCTTCTTCAGCACTTGTGTCTTTGTTCTTCAGCAGTTCTATACTTAAGCAGAATATGATTTGGACTAAGGTTATCAAAAGTGGTTTCTTCAATCCTCTTTGTCCCAACAATCTCCCCCTGGATTGATGAAGCCAAAACCTTATCCAATCTTTATTGTTTTTGATTCTTTCTCTCTTCTAGTATCCTCCAGACTTCTGCTGTTATCTTGGTAATAAGAGTGTCTTTTTGTTGCTCTGTGAGAGATCCTTGTTCAGGTGTGAGATGTTGAATGGTAAGAAGGTCCTTTGATGATAATACACTCAACTCCTTTGAGTTTTTGTAGACCTTACTTGAACGATCTCTCCTGGTCACTAACACTGAGTTAGAATCAGTGAATGGCCATTTGATGATATTTACCTTTGACCTGTCAAAGTCAGAGGTATAGGAAACCAAGCCAGTTTCCTGAGGTTGTCCTGGGGATGATTGGGGAATGTCTTCAATTTCTGTGACTCTCAGGTGAGAATCCTAGCTACCTTGAAGGTCAACACCACCTTGGATAGGAATGTTGGGTAGGTGATGTGTTGTAACAACCTTGGTATGGGTTTTGTCTCTAATGGATTGTTGCAATTGATAAGCATAAGTAGCAGGATCTCTGAATTGTGTCAGTAGAGGCTTTTCTTCTACATCAAAGTAACCATGAACCAACTGATTTCCTTCCAAGAGTACCATCTTGAAATCAGTCTTCATAGTAGTCTCCTCTGCCTTTCTCTTTGTAGCTGGTCTTCTTAGTGCACCAGATGATCTCCTTATGATTGAAGTTTGTTGGGCTTCAGGAGTTTCAAATCTATCTGGATTTGCAGCTTTGCTGGCCTTGAACTTCTTGTAAGTTTCATATAAGGTTTCTTCTTTCCATCTTGAAACTGAGGCCTTTGAACCAAAGTCATTTGCTACAAGTTCTTCTATTATCTCAGCCCTTCTGGCTTTTCTCTCTTTTTCTGTTGCCAACCTATCAGCAATAAGTTGAGCCCTTCTGGTGAGTTCTTCTTTTGAGAGTCTATTTAGAGAGACTTGTTTTGCCTTGGAGTTCTTTGTTATCATATTGATCAGCTGTGCTCTCTTGTCTTCTTCAGCAGCAGCCTCAAGTGCTCTCTCTTCAGCTTCAAGCTCATCAAGCTTCTCTTGATACTTGATTAACTTCTCTTCATAGCTCAGATCATCTCTAGCTTCTAGGCTGTTCCAAACTTTGTCTTCCTTAGCCTTCTTTTGAGCCTCCTTTAAACTCTTCTCCAATAGTTCTTTTGACATTGAGATGTGAGTAGGGTTTAAAACAGTTGTTGTAGTTGTTGTTGGCTTAGGAATAGAAGCTGGTTCTCTTTCAGTTGCCTTTGAAAACTGTCCTTGAATGGGTTTGGAAGATAAAACTTCTGAAGGGTGAATGGTCTTCACAACTACTGAAGGATTGTCTTCAGCAATTTGAGAAATTTGTTCAGTAGTTTCTTTAGGTGCCTTAGATGAACTGAACTCTTGAAGGATCTCCTTTCCTGGTCTTTTTGAAGTCTTTTCAGCATCAGGAGATTCTTCAACCAATGGTTCCTTAATCTTCTCCCCTTTTTGGCTTCATCCACTTCTGGAAGCCTTAAGGAATGAGAAGTTGCAGCAGACAATGTTGCAAGCTATTTTTGGGTGTCATCCATCTTCTTATTCAGCTCTGCAAGTCTAGAGTTTATCAACCCAAACTGATTGTTGGCCTTCAACTCCCAAGCAGTTGTAAAGGTTTTGAGTTGAGCAGTTAAGATTTCATTCATTGTCTGGAACAGGGGACCATCTGGGCTGCATAGTTGGTTCAGATCTATGCTTGTGAGCCCAGGGAATTGGGTAGGCTGTTTTTGTGAAGGGGGTGTTTTTGGGTGATCTTCAGATTTTTCTGAAGATGCCACTTTTAGGGAAATAGGGCTTAAGTGGTCTTTAACCTGTTCTTTGGTGACTAGCTCTTTGAGCTTAGAGACCTCAGAATCAGGATCTTCAACATCAGCCGTCAATTCTTTTTGTGGAATTTGTGACTCATCATCCAAGCTAATGGAATCATCTGAATCCCTGATAGTGTCCTCAATGAGGGCAGTATCAGTTATATCATGAGCTAGCTCCAAACTAGTCTTCTCATGAACCACTTTGTCTTGGAACTGAGGTTTTCCTACTTCTGGCAATAAGCCTTCATCAGTAGTTGCCAAATTTGAGGTCTTAGCAATGTTACTACTGTCCTCAGGTTCACCACTGGGTGATAAATGAGTAGTAGCAGTCTCAAAAGTAACAATAGTTTCTAAGTTTGGGCTTAGATACTCTGGTCCATCCTCATCTCCCTGGTTAGGGCTAATAAAGTCCACATCCATGTCAAATTCTGAAGGCATCTCCCCTGATTGATGTGTTGCTAGGGGAGTGACATGTGTTGGATGGGATCCTTTTAGTCCTAAGAGAAGTTGGGCTATTTCTATTGTTGTGTGGGAGGGTTCATGTGACACCCGGCAAATTCAGGTTGACAACATTGTCTAGGTCAAAGTCTACCTTAGCGAGTCACGCGTATATTATACTTAACTGGGTTAGTTGAGTCGTGTTATGGTTCGGGAACTGTTAATTTGGTCTAGAGGATCATTAGATGTCAGTCTAGAGGATCATTAGATGTCAGTTCTTAACCAAGTGTACAAGGGGTGACGATTCATAGAATCGTCAAAGCATAGGGAACATACAAGTCTCGGGTCCCGGGAATTGGTGAACGAGTGTGAATGTGTTTGTTTGCAAGTATTATGTGTTTACAATCATTATGTGACTTGTCGGTATGTGAAAATGTGTTAACATATGTTAAAACGGGGTTTAACGCGCCAAATACACGGAACCAACCCCTACAGGCGATTAGGGAGGCCTAATCGCCTATAGGGAGGCGATTAGCCTTACATGGTAGGCGATTGGGACTTTGCTATAGGCGATTGGGGGCTAATCGCCTATAGTGAAGGCGATTAGCAGCCCTAATCGCCTGTAAAAGCTGCACAATCGCTTGCAACGTACCTGGCGACTAAAAACGACTATAAATACAACACTTGACCTCCTAAACATCATTATAACAACCCTAGCCGTCCCACAACTCGCCCCAACACACACACAACCTCTGGAACACGATTTTGGATCAAACTACACGTTTTCAAGCCTACTACATCAATCTATCATAAACCTAAGGTGTGGTTTTCATTCATGCAACCTTTATTAACGTTTTTATTGAATCCCTAATGGTCCAGACCTGTTTATAAACGTTTTTGTCTTCTGAAATTCGTTAATAATCGTTGTTAATTGGATTCTAACTATTATGCATGTTGTATGTGTTAATTATAATTAAAAGATAGGTTTGTGGTGATTCAAAAAGGATTGTTAACATAATAGTAAGGTATTTACAGATTGATGATGATAGCATGTTGATGAAATCTGAGTAATTGTTCATTAGCATAGGTGATTGGGAGCTAATTGCCTTCGTTGCATGCGATTGTGATCCTAATTGCTAGTTAAGTCCTGAATTGCATGTCTTACGACCCTAATCGCCTAATAACTCCTGATTTGCATACCACATGACCCTAGTCGCCTATAGAATAGGCGATTAGCCCTCACAATCGCCTGTTGACCCACGTAATCACTAGTTGACTTTTCCTAATCGCCGGTACTGCTGCGGTAAGTGTATTTTAGCATTCCGAGAACCGATTTGACACCTAGGAACATGCTAGGAACCCCGTATCATACCTAATAACTTAGTAGCATGTGCTCGGACTTATTTATGTGATAATTGAACTATGTGCTAGAACTTGTTGGACTTTAACGTATGTTAAGTGTGATTGCATGATTGTATGTTTGAGGGTGCAAGTATAACACGGGGAGTCTCGGGTCACCAATGGGATGTCGAGTCTTGTACATTGGATTAGTTTAACAGTCACAGTGTTTTCAAACGAACTTGGTTATGGTCTGGACATCTAGGGACTAACTAACCTACGAGTTATTAGTCTAAGTACTTGTAACTGTCATATGTTAGGTCGCCGCTTTACGGGGCTAGCATAGCTTGCTGATTTTATTGGTAATACGAAGTAACGCAACCTAAGGTGAGTTCACGGCCCCACTTTTAACTGGTTTCACTTTTTGGGGGAGAAAACATGTGTTAAACTTATGTTTTGGTAACAACTGTCATACTATGGGTTTCTATGGTTTACTATACGATCTTTGGAAGTCCCGGGGGAAACCATGAATGTGCGGGTTAGCACAACGGGGAAATGTGAATAGATCTATTGGGAGTGACCAACCCCACTCGTCGGCTTGGAGGGCCGGGCGGGTGCATATTGTCTCAAACAGGAACAGGTTTACTATTCGGGCACAACATCTGGTTTGCGAGTTAGTAATGGTTTTCCAATCGTAGTAGTGACAAAACATACGCCTAGCTAGCGTACTTTGGTTTACAATTTTATATGGTATGGACAGGTTGAACTTGGTACTTTATTTTACAAACCTGTGAACTCACCAGCATTTTTGTGCTGACGTAACTCTTACATGTTTTCTCAGGTCGCTAAGGTAGCACTACGGGACTAGGGCGCACGCATCTGCACGGCGTCTAGTTAGGGTTGCATGGTTTTCAAACACTGAATATTTTGGATTACTTTTGGTTATGTTTTGAGAATAAGCTTCCGCTGTTATTTGGGAATTTTAAACTATGTTTTTGAAATTGCATATGTTCATTTAGACTTGTTTATTGTGATCGTTGACTTGGATCCTGGTTTGTCATGCGCCTCGCGGTAAAACTCCGCAAGTGGATTTTGAGGGTGTGACAGATTGGTATCAGAGCCAATGGTTATAGTGAACTAGGACTGCATGTAGAGTCTAGTCTATAGCCGAGTCGCACACACTAGACGATCACATAGTACTAAACGTTATGGTGGGTTACGTATGGGCTTGTCGGGGTGTCTCTAAATCATCTGACCCTTTTGTGTCACATCATCCGTTCTCTCTTATGTCGGGTTACTTGCTTTCTAGGCAGTGTGGTATATTGGGGTAAATCGTGTACTCTTGAGATTTGTCCAAGGCTCGGACATCTCCCTTTCCTACTCCAATAGAAACACTTGCCATAAACTACCGTAGCATTACGGTGTATAGCTAAGAGTCTATGTCCGGTAATTTGAACTTTGAACTAGGAGAACACTTGGAGGACCATGTAGAGCGGTTTATCATTTCGGGTGCACACGAAATCATAAACCGAAATGCATGAAAGCCCTAGTGAGCTCTGGGTTTGAATGGATAGTCCTGGGTTGGATCTAGCTTTGATCTTGTGAACACTAGTGGTTGTCATTAGCTATGAATCTAAATTTTCTCGTCCTTTTTGTCAGAATCATATCTGGAGTACGAGGAGGACGTGGAGGTGGCCCCGCTGGTGGGCGTGGTGGTGGTGGTGGTCGTGGAGGTGTAAACCTAACGCAAGAAGATCTGAACAACTTGTTGCAAGCTGCCTTTCAGTTAGGGCACAATGGTGGTGGTAAGTTGACTTATCAACTTTTGCCTCATTGGTGAACTTTGTTTACATCTTCCGTGGTTTCTTATGTGTTTCATTTCAGGTGGTCCTGTTAACCTACCCCCACCTATGTGTACCTACAAGATGTTTCAGGACTGTAAGCCCTAGGAATTCTCTGGCACTGAGGGTGCTGTGAGCTTGCTCAGGTGGCTAGAAAAGGTGGAGTCAGTGTTTCTGATGTGTAACTGTCTCCCAGAGGATCGAGTCAAGTATGCTGCTGCGTTATTCCAGGATGTTGCTTTGACCTGGTGGAACAATACCACCCAGAACATGGGTTTGGGGGAGGCTTATGCTATGCCTTGGGAAAAGTTTGTTCAACTATTGAAGCGAGAGTACTGTCCAAGGGAAGAAATTCAGAAACTAGAGCATGAGGTGTGGAACCTCAAGATGACCGGGTCAGAGATTGAGAAGTATACTATAAGGCGTAATGAGTTGGCAGTGCTGTGTCCTGATCTGCATGTGCCAGAATACAGGAGGATTGAACACTATATCTCGGGGCTAGTACCAAAGATCGCAGGGTTGGTGGCTGCGGGAAATCTTCCTACATACTCAGATGTGGTCCGATCGGCTCACAGGATGACAAATTTGAAGGTGAATGAGGGTATCTTGCCTGCTAAGGGTTCGACTGTCAAGGCCCCGGAGAATAACAAGCGTAAATGGGATAATGAGGGGAAGGGATCTGTGGCAGCACCAACTCAGCAGGGTAAGAGGCTTGATAGCGGGGGTTCTTCTTCTTCTGGTTCCAAACCGGGTGGTTATGCGGGGAAGTTACCTAAGTGCAACAAATGTGGGCGTCATCATCAGGGGGATGGCGACCGTAACCGTTGCCATCGCTGCCAGCGACTTGGGCATTTTGCTAAAGACTGTCGGGCGACACTTCCATCGACCCAGGCCCCAACTACTACCCCGGCTCCTACTGCTCAAGGAACTACGGGGAAACAGGGTTGCTATAACTGTGGGGAGACTGGGCATTACAAGAAGGAGTGCCCGAAACTGAAGCAGGGCGGGGATGTGAGGGATAGAAACGGTAACGGGAACAACCGGGGCGGTGGCAGAAATGCACGTGCCTTCGTCATTGGAGCCGCGGAGGCTAGACAGGATCCTGACACAGTTACCGGTACATTCCTTCTCAATAATCGCTCTGTTAGTGTTTTATTTGATTCCGGTGCCGATAAAAGTTTTATATCTCTGGAAGTTAGTCGACTGCTAGATGTAGTACCCGTACCATTAGAGGCTAAGTATATAATTGAGTTGGCTGACGGTAAAAAGATTGAAGCTACTTGTATCCTTCGGGAGTGTCAACTAGAGTTGTCGGGTTTGTCTTTCCCCATCGACCTTGTGCCGGTACCCTTGGGTAGTTTTGACGTTGTTGTAGGCATGGATTGGTTGTCTTTGTATCGCGCTGAGATCGTTTGTTACGACAAGGTTATTCGGATTCCTCTCCCTGATGGAGAATTCCTTTCTGTGTACGGTATCAAGGGTGGTGCTCCGCTAAGTCTCATCTCCAGCATGAAAGCCCTTAAGTATCTTCGGAAGGGTTATTCGGCCGTTTTGGCACTTTTATCTGTTTCCTCTACCGACGAGAAGAAGATCGACGATATTCCTGTTGTACGCGAGTTTCCTGATGTTTTTCCCGATGATTTATCTGGTCTTCCTCCCCATCGTCAGGTTGAGTTCAGTATTGATCTTGTACCGGGCGCTGCTCCTATTGCTCGGGCCCCCTACCGTCTTGCACCTCCCGAGATGCAGGAATTGTCCAGTCAGTTGCAGGAACTCTTGGACAAGGGTTTCATTAGACCAAGTTCTTCCCCTTGGGGAGCCCCGATTCTGTTCGTCAAGAAGAAGGATGGAAGTTTTCGTTTGTGTGTGGATTACAGAGAATTGAACAAGGTGACCATCAAGAACCGTTATCCTCTTCCACGTATTGATGATCTATTCGACCAACTCCAGGGTTCTAGCTACTACTCTAAGATTGATTTGAGGTCCGGTTATCACCAGTTACGCGTAAGGGAAGCTGACGTTGCAAAGACTGCCTTTCGTACACGTTATGGCCATTTTGAGTTCTTGGTCATGCCTTTCGGTCTCACAAACGCACCGGCGGTTTTCATGGATTTGATGAACCGCGTTTGCAAACCGTATCTTGACAAATTCGTCATCGTGTTTATTGATGACATCCTGATTTACTCCAAGAACAAGGCCGAACACGAGGAACACCTGCGTTTGGTTTTGGAACTTTTACGACGGGAACAACTTTACGCTAAGTTCTCAAAGTGTGACTTTTGGTTACGCGAAGTTCAATTCCTAGGACATGTGGTTAATGAACTAGGAATTCATGTCGATCCAGCTAAGATCGAAGCGATCAAGGACTGGGAAGCACCAAAGATGCCAACTGAGGTGCGGCAATTCCTAGGCCTTGCGGGCTATTATCGTCGTTTCATTAAGGGGTTCTCGAAGATCGCTCAACCCCTCACCACTCTTACTCAGAAGGATAGAAAATTCGACTGGGGTGAACCACAAGAGTCAGCGTTCCAAGAACTGAAGTCTAAACTTTGTTCTGCTCCTATTCTGTCCTTGCCTGAAGGCACTGACGATTTCGTTGTTTACTGCGATGCTTCTATTCGTGGTCTCGGTTGCGTGTTGATGCAACGCGAGAAAGTGATTGCGTATGCTTCTCGTCAACTCAAGGTGCACGAGAGGAACTACACCACCCATGACTTGGAGTTGGGTGCAGTGGTATTCGCGTTGAAAATTTGGAGACATTACTTGTACGGTACCAAATGCACCATCTACACCGATCACAAGAGTCTCCAACATATTTTCGACCAACAACATCTGAACATACGACAGCGTCGTTGGGTTGAACTCCTGAACGACTATGATTGCGCTATTAAGTACCATCCTGGCAAGGCGAATGTGGTAGCAGACGCCTTGAGCAGGAAGGAATCACCAAACCCTCGCCGCGTTCGGGCGTTACAGCTCACCATTCATTCCTCTCTACCTGACCAACTCCGTTCTGCTCAATTAGAAGCTTTGAAGGAGGAAAACCTTAAAGCTGAGACTATGCACGGTGCCGACAAGCACCTCGAGCGAAGGCCTGATGGCCTGCACTACTTCGCAGAACGCGTATGGGTTCCTTTATTCGGGGGACTTCGGGAGCTTGTCTTAGATGAGGCTCACAAATCCCGGTATTCCATTCATCCTGGTTGGATAAGATGTACCAAGATCTAAAAGTGCTCTACTGGTGGCCAAACATGAGGTCGGATATAGCCTCATACGTGAGCAAATGCTTGACCTGTGCTAAGGTCAAGGTGGAATACCAGAAACCGTCGCGTCTCTTGCAACAACCTGAAATTCCATAGTGGAAATGGGAACGGATTACAATGGATTTTGTCACGCAACTACCTAAGTCACCGAGCGGGAATGATAAGATATGGGTGATTGTTGATCGGTTGACGAAATCAGCCCATTTTCTCGCCATTAAGGAGACCGACACCATGGATCGTTTGGCTCGTCTTTATCTGAAGGAAGTTGTTTCTAAGCACGGGGTGCCGGTTTCTATTATTTCGGATCGTGACTCCCACTTTACTTCTCACTTCTGGAAGTCTTTGCACAAGGCTTTGGGTACCCAGCTAGACATGAGTACAGCTTATCACCCACAGACTGACGGTCAGAGTGAACGCACGATTCAAACCTTAGAAGACATGCTTCGGGCATGTGTGATCGATTTTGGCAAAAGTTGGGAAGCTCACCTACCGTTAGTAGAATTCTCTTATAACAACAGTTACCACACGAGCATCAAGGCAGCTCCGTTCGAAGCACTGTACGGGCGGAAATGTCGGTCCCCTCTTTGTTGGGCTGAGGTGGGTGAGAGTCAACTCACTGGGCCTGAGCTAGTGTACGAAACTTCGGAAAAGATCGTACAGATTCGTAACCGGTTGGCAGCGGCACGGGATCGGCAAAAGAGTTATGCCGATCAGCGTCGCAAGCCATTGGAATTCCAAGTTGATGACAAAGTACTTCTGAAAGTTTCACCGTGGAAGGGCGTCATACGCTTTGGGAAGCGTGGCAAACTTAACCCTCGGTATGTCGGACCATTTACGATCCTGGAACGGATTGGACCGGTGGCATATCGTCTTGATTTACCGACGGAGCTCGGCAACGTACATAACGTCTTCCATGTGTCTAACTTAAAGAAGTGTCTGGCTGACGAGTCTCTTATTGTTCCACTGGAAGAGATCAAGGTTGATGATCGTCTTCGGATTGTGGAGGAACCTGTCGAGATTCTTGATTACAAGATTCGTAGCCTACGTCATAGCAAAATTCGCATTGTTAAGGTTCGCTGGAACTCGAACCGGGGACCAGAGTACACTTGGGAACGGGAGGATCAGATGAAGTCTAAGTATCCTCATCTTTTTCCTAAGGAAGCGTTCGAATCGAGATATGTTACCACTGCAGCTGAATGAATCTCGGGGCGAGATTCCTTTTTAACGTGGGGATGATGTGACAACTCGGGTAAATCTCTCTCTTGGTTTCTATCTTTTGTCTGTTTCTTTTGTTATTCCTTTTGGTACTTGTGCAATTTTCGGGACGAAAATTCTTTTAACGTGGGGATGATGTGACACCCGGCAAATTCAGGTTGACAACATTGTCTAGGTCAAAGTCTACCTTAGCGAGTCACGCGTATATTATACTTAACTGGGTTAGTTGAGTCGTGTTATGGTTCGGGAACTGTTAATTTGGTCTAGAGGATCATTAGATGTCAGTCTAGAGGATCATTAGATGTCAGTTCTTAACCAAGTGTACAAGGGGTGACGATTCGTAGAATCGTCAAAGCATAGGGAACATACAAGTCTCAAGTCCCGGGAATTGGTGAACGAGTGTGAATGTGTTTGTTTGCAAGTATTATGTGTTTACAATCATTATGTGACTTGTCGGTATGTGAAAATGTGTTAACATATGTTAAAACGGGGTTTAACGCGCCAAATACACGGAACCAACCCCAACAGGCGATTAGGGAGGCCTAATCGCCTATAAGGAGGCGATTAGCCTTACATGGTAGGCGATTGGGACTTTGCTATAGGCGATTGGGGGCTAATCGCCTATAGTGAAGGCGATTAGCAGCCCTAATCGCCTGTAAAAGCTGCACAATCGCCTGCAACGTACCTGGCGACTAAAAACGACTATAAATACAACACTTGACCTCCTAAACTTCATTATAACAACCCTAGCCGTCCCACAACTCGCCCCAACACACACACAACCTCTGGAACACGATTTTGGATCAAACTACATGTTTTCAAGCCTACTACATCAATCTATCATAAACCTAAGGTGTGGGTTTCATTCATGCAACCTTTATTAATGTTTTTATTGAATCCCTAATGGTCCAGACCTGTTTATAAACATTTTTGTCTTCTGAAATTCGTTAATAATCGTTGTTAATTGGATTCTAACTATTATGCATGTTGTATGTGTTAATTATAATTAAAAGATAGGTTTGTGGTGATTCAAAAAGGATTGTTAACATAATAGTAAGGTATTTACAGATTGATGATGATAGCATGTTGATGAAATCTGAGTAATTGTTCATTAGGGTTACGGTTATGCATGTTAATGTGATGTTTCATGCTACGTGTATTATTATGGGGAAACATGGTTGCATTCGGGGCTGGTAGAACGAGGTTAAACGAAGGATTTTGATTGAAACATGTTTGGTATTGTTGTTTGATTGATATTTGATGTTTCCACACGTTCTGGATTTGATTTGGAGGGTTAAACGCGCGAAAAACCGGAACAGATGTGCTGAAGGCGATTATGGACCCTAATCGCCTATGCTATAGGCGATTAGGAGGCTAATCGCCTGTTAAGGCAGCCTAATCGCCTATAGCATAGGTGATTGGGAGCTAATTGCCTTCATTGCATGCGATTGTGATCCTAATTGCTAGTTAAATCCTGAATTGCCTGTCTTACGACCCTAATCGCCTAATAACTCCTGATTTGCTTACAACATGACCCTAATCGCCTATAGTATAGGCGATTAGCCCTCACAATCGCCTGTTGACCCACGTAATCACTAGTTGACTTTTCCTAATCGCCGGTACTGCTGCGGTAAGTGTATTTTAGCATTCCGAGACCCAATTTGACACCTAGGAACATGCTAGGAACCCCGTATCATACCTAATAACTTAGTAGCATGTGCTCGGACTTATTTATGTGATAATTGAACTATGTGCTAGAACTTGTTGGACTTTAACGTATGTTAAGTGTGATTGCATGATTGTATGTTTGAGGGTGCAAGTATAACACGGGGAGTCTCGGGTCACCAATGGGATGTCGAGTCTTGTACATTGGATTAGTTTAACAGTCACAGTGTTTTCAAACGAACTTGGTTATGGTCTGGACATCTAGGGACTAACTAACCTACGGGTTATTAGTCTAAGTACTTGTAACTGTCATATGTTAGGTCGCCGCTTTACGGGGCTAGCATAGCTTGCTGATTTTATGGGTAATACGAAGTAACGCAACCTAAGGTGAGTTCACGGCCCCACTTTTAACTGGTTTCACTTTTTGGGGGAGAAAACATGTGTTAAACTTGTGTTTTGGTAACAACTGTCATACTATGGGTTTCTATGGTTTACTATACGATCTTTGGAAGTCCCGGGGGAAACCATGAATGTGCGGGTTAGCACAACGGGGAAATGTGAATAGATCTATTGGGAGTGACCAACCCCACTCGTCGGCTTGGAGGGCCGGGCGGGTGCATATTGTCTCAAACAGGAACAGGTTTACTATTCGGGCACAACATCTGGTTTGCGAGTTAGTAATGGTTTTCCAATCGTAGTAGTGACAAAACATACGCCTAGCTAGCGTACTTTGGTTTACAATTTTATATAGTATGGACAGGTTGAACTTGGTACTTTATTTTACAAACCTGTGAACTCACCAGCATTTTTCTGCTGACGTAACTCTTACATGTTTTCTCAGGTCGCTAAGGTAGCACTACGGGACTAGGGCGCACGCGTCTGCACGGCGTCTAGGTAGGGTTGCATGGTTTTCAAACACTGAATATTTTGGATTACTTTTGGTTATGTTTTGAGAATAAGCTTCCGCTGTTATTTGGGAATTTTAAACTATGTTTTTGAAATTGCATATGTTCATTTAGACTTGTTTATTGTGATCGTTGACTTGTATCCTGGTTTGTCATGCGCCTCGCGGTAAAACTCCGCAAGTGGATTTTGAGGGTGTGACAGTTCAGGTTCAGTAGTTGTAATGGGTTGGTGTTCAGTAGTTGATATAGGTTCGGGATCAGTAGTTTGGAAGGATTGGTCAGTAGTTACAGTCGTTTTAAGTCTTTTTCTTTGGAAAATGACTGTAACTGGTTTTCTTTTGGGTGGTGGAGATGGTGTGTGCTGAGAGGATGTTTCAGCCACATCCTTATCAAGTGCAGATTGCACATCAGTAGTTTTAGGGATCTCCACTTCCTGAACTATCTTTTTCTTTGGGTTGGTTGGTTTTTGTTTTTGCTGTTTTGGCTTTTTAGTTTTCTTTTTGGGTTTGGAAGATGTGGGTTCCTCAGGGATGGGTTGTTCTTCCCTTTGGTCATCTTCTGGCAAAAGTGCCGGTTTGTTATGCCTTGAGAATACTTGTGAAGTCAGTGGATTTAGAGTTTTTGACTCACCCACAAGTACTCCCTCACCAAGTTCTTTGATTATGCACTGCATAACAAATCTTGGGTACAGTAAAAACTTCTTTTTATCATTTTGATGGTGTAAAACAAACTCATTGAAAAATAGAGAAGATGCCTTAAAAGATGTTTCATTAATGATTGAATGAAAAATAGGTTGAAAAGTTGAAGGCATCTGGTCATATGATCCAGTTTTAGGACTTAAGCACATAATAATATAATGAAATAACAGTTTATATTGTGGATCAAAATATTTCTTATAAACTGTAGCCTGTGCCAAAGTACCTTGGTAACCACATTCAGTCATGGTTAGATGAATATCAGCAGTGGGAATGCTCTCAGGAGCATCAGAATCATTAAGGCCAAGCCTTATTCCCAGTGACTCTTGTGTGATTGCCATATGCTTCCCTTGTATGGTTGAGTTGAGGGAAATCACTTTATTATTAACTGTCACCGCCTCTGCATGTGCCCAGAACTCATTCAGAGTTTCTACATGTATTGGAGGATCAATGGTGAAAGCTTGATAATATTGGGATTTGACAACAAGATCAATGATCTCATCGTATTGGGACCAGGCATCATCTTTCTCAAAGTAGCCTCTTTGATTGTGTCCCTATTTTAGAACGAGAGCCATGGTTGTTTGATCGAATAGTATTTTTAGGTTTAGAGAGGGGTTTTGGTTTTGCTTTGAGAGAGAGAGAGAGAGTGAATTTTGCTTTTTGAATGGATAAGTGTTTGAAAAAGGTATTATCAGAAGTTTTTAACCGACTAGGTCAAACTTCTGATGAATGAAATGTCAGTTTTACCCTTTTTAATGAAACTACTGATGAAGAAGGTTTCTTCATCAGTGGTTTTGGTCATCTCTTCAGTAGTTTGAAACAGCTGTTGAGAATGACTTTCAAAACACTTGAATAACTTCTGATTATCATCAGTAGTTACTTCTTTTCTAAAAATTTCCCATTTTGATGTTTTTCAAATTATCAGTAGTTTCTCTCTCTCAAATTTGTTCATCAGAGGTTTGTGACAGATAAGTATGTAAGTGAAATAAAATATGTGCAGAACTAAAAAGTGAAAACACTTACAGACTTTCTTCCAAGTTTAACATCCCAAGCATGGATACTAACCTCTGAAATGTTGTTGAATCAAGGGGTTTTGTGAAAATATCAGCTATTTGATTAGCAGTTGTGACATGTTTCACCTCAATCTTGCCTTTTTCATAGCAATCTCTTATGAAATGATACCTGATTTCAATATGTTTAGTTTTTGAGAACTGAACAGGATTTTGAATGATGCTAATGACAGATTTGCTGTCTATTAAGAGTGGAGTCTTGGTGTCTTTGATTCTTATAATCAAGCAGTTGATATTGGAGCCATTGTATCTGTGATGTACAGCTTGCAGCAGCAATGTATTCAGCTTCAGCTGTTGAAGTTGCCACAGATGTTTGTTTCTTTGATTGCCAGGACACCAGACAGTTTCCTAAGAATTGACAACCACCAGATGTTGATTTTCTTGTCATTTTGCACCCTGCATAGTCACTATCTGAAAAAGCTGTTAACTTGGTATTGCTTGAAGCAGGATACCAAATTCCTAAAGTAGGAGTTCCTTTCAGATATCTGAAGATTCTTTTGACTGCAATTAGGTGTGATTCTCTTGGTGCAGATTGGTATCTAGCACAGACACAAGTTGAGAACATAATATCTGGTCTAGAAGCAGTTAAATACAAAAGAGAACCTATCATACATCTATACATGGTTTGATCAATCTGTTTCCCTTGATCATCTGGTTCAACTTGGGTGATTGGTGTCATGGGAGTGGAACATGATTTACAGTCTTGTAAGAAAATTTGTTTAATAATTCTTTAACATATTTTGATTGATGTATAAATGTTCCATTTGATTGTTGCTTGATTTGCAGTCCCAAAAAGTACTGCAATTCTCCCATTGTACTCATTTCAAATTTTGATTGCATGAGTTTCTTAAAATCTTCACACAGTTTTGAATTTGTTGAACCAAAAATGATATCATCAACATAAATCTGAACAAGTAAGACATGATTTCCAACATGTTTTATGAAAAGAGTTTTATCAATGGATCCCCTTGAGAAGTGATTCTTAAGTAAAAAGTTTGAAAGTGTTTCATACCAGGCTCTTGGAGCCTGTTTTAGCCCATAAAGAGCTTTGTCAAGTCTGTATACCCAGTCAGGATGAGAAGGATCCTCAAACCCTGGAGGTTGACAGACATACACTTCTTCTTTTATTTTTCCATACAAAAATGCACTCTTGACATCCATTTGATAAACTTTTATATGGTTGGAAATTGCATAAGCTAAAAATAACCTGATAGCTTCAAGTCTTGCAACTGGTGCAAAGGTTTCATCATAGTCAATCCCTTCCTCTTGAGAATAACCTTGTACCACCAGTCTTGCTTTGTTCTTGATGATCATACCAGCTTCATCTGATTTGTTTCTGAAGACCCATCTTGTACCAATTGGCTGCTTGTATGGAGGTAAGGGACAGATTTCCCAAACCTGTTGCTTCTTGAATTGAAGCAATTCTTCTTGCATGGCTTGCACCCAATTGTTATCTTTGAGGGCTTCTTGATATTTCTTTGGTTCCAACTGAGAAATGAATGCTGAGAAAAAGCAAAATTTGGAAAGCTGGTTTCTTGTAAGTACCCCTGAAGCAATATCACCCATGATTTGATCCAATGTATGATCCTTGTGTTCAATCAGTTGTTGTAGACCTGTACTAGAGGATGGCTCTACTGTTTCTTCAAATAAACCACTGAGATTGATAATATCTGGTTCAGCTGTTGTTTGAGGTTCAGGAGTTTTAGGTTCAGCTGAATCAGTACTTTCAAGTTGTTCATCAGTAGTTCCTGAAGTTGAAGCTTTTGAAACTTCTGAAGGTTTAAAAGTTGATCTGCTGACTGTTTTTGGAGTCCATGGTGCAGGACTATCATCTTCAAATCCTTGAAAACCATTTTGAGGAGGTTTGGATGATTCAACAGTCTTTTCAGGTCCGAAATGAAAATTGTGAAGATCAAATAATTCAGCAGGATTTGCTGGAATAAGAGTGTGTTTTGATTCATTGAACTTGACATTCAGTGTTTCTTCAACTATCTTGGTTCTTGAATTAAATACTTTGTAAGCTTTTCTCAAAGGAGAGTAACCAAGAAAATAACTTGTATCAACTTTTGCAGCAAATTTTGAGATAGAGTCTTTGATGTTGAGGATAAAACATTGACATCCAAAAGCCCTGAAGAAGGAGATAAGGGGCTTTATGCCATGAAGAATTTCATAGGCAGTCTTGGTATGTCTCTTGTTGATAAGAACTCTATTCTGAACATAACAAGCTGTGTTGACTGCTTCAGCCCAAAAATATAAAGGTAGGCCTGAATCAGCTAACATTGTTCTAGTTGCTTCTATTAAAGTTCTGTTCTTCCTTTCTACCACACCATTTTGTTCAGGAGTTCTGGGAATACTGAATTGTCTAACAATCCCTTTAGACAAACAGAATTCATCCAGAGTTTTGTTCCTGAACTCTGTCCCATTGTCACTCCTGATGACTTTGACAGAAAGAGAATATTGCTTCTCAACTTGTAGAATGAAGAACTTGATGATTTCAGCTGCCTCATCCTTGGAATATAAGAAGAAGACCCATGTGAATCTTGAGTAGTCATCAATGATGACCAAGCAGTACTTCTTCTTACTAAGGATCATAATCTTGACTGGTCCAAATAAGTCCATATGGAGTAGTTGAAGACATGAAGTTGTTTTAGATTCTTCAATAGACTTATAGGAGGACTTATGATGTTTACCTTTAAGACAGGAAACACAGTGTTCTTTACACTGATATTCCTTCAAAGGTAGACCCCTGACCAAGCCCATTTTAGTGACTTTATTGATGGTTTTAAAGTTCACATGGCCAAGTCTCCTGTGCCAGAGATCATTTTCTAAAGTTGATGCCTTTGAGAAGAAACAGGCAGTGTTGTTCAATACTTTGTCTTTTTCAATGTCCACTGCATAGATATTGCCACATCTTTTGGCAATCAGCAAAGTATGATCTTCAATGATCTTCTCTATCAACTTCTGGCCTTCTGGTGATATGATCTTGCATGCTGTCTTGGTGAAAAAGGATGAATATCCTTTATCACACATTTGAGAGACACTCAGCAAGTTGTACTCAAGGTTTTCAACCAGATTGACCTTGTCAAATTGCATTTTGCCTGAGGATACATTGCCATATCCTAGCACATATCCCTTGGCATTGTTCCCAAAGGACACAGATCCTTCTCTTTGACTGATAAAATTGTTTATCAGGTATCTGCATCCAGTCATGTGCATTGAGCCTCCACTATCAACATACCATATGCTATTCAAACCTCTGGAGACCCTCTGCACAAAATAGCAAATTAGTTAGATTTGGCAACCCAAGCAAGTTTGGCTTTGGGTTTGCTCTTGAGAACAGGTGCAGCTTGTTGAGGACCAATTTTAGAAATCCATGTCTTTTTGGCAATGGATTTGTCATTAAGAACAATGGTGGGTTCTTTTTGGTGACCACCATCAACTTTGGTCATCAGAAGTTTAACCAGATTTATCAAATCTTTAACTTCAGTAGTTTGTGAAACTACTGATGGGTTAGGTGTAACTTCTGAAGATGAACTTTGAGAAGAAGACTTTTGTTGAGATAAAAACTTCTTCTGAGAAAGGTTTTTATTTGATTGTTGTTTGTTGGGAAAGAAAGTGTTTTCAAAATCTTGTTTTATTTGTTTTCCCACAATCAGTTGTTGATTTTTCTTATTTAACTGATTTGCCTTTCTATATCTACAAAGTTCAGTTATGTGGTTAAACAGACCACATATTTCACATGCTTTTGCCTTCTCTTTTCTTTTAGATAAAGCAAGAGAGTTGGAAGGCAATTTACTTACAATATCAGTATTTTGAAATAGGTCATCAGCAGTTTTCAGGGTCTCAACTCCTGATGTAGATGAAACTACTGATGGCTTATTGTCAGTTGTTTTAACTTCTGCAGTACTTTCCTTTTTGAGAAAGTTCTGATTGTAGGATATGCATTCCTCCATATTAGAAGTTTGAATCAATTTCATCCCATCATTATCAGTTTTGTGGGTGAAATCTGTTGGTGATTCAGTGTGGGTATACCCTATGCCAAACTTAACATTTGATAAAGTTTGTTTGTTAAGCAGCATTTGGTACCCTTTACAAGACTCAACCCATTTTTCACAATCAACCTTAGTGTCAGCAAGCTCTTTTCTGACATTTCCTAGGTTGTCTATCATTGTTTTAATTTGTGCCTGGGTTTCTATGGATTTATCAGTCAATTTAAAAATTTCTTTATTTTTCAAAGCAATTTTCTTTCTAAATCACACTTCATTTGGGTGTATTTTCTCTCCATATCATTAGTTTTGCCTTGCAAATGCACATTGGTTTCCCTTATTAAAGAAAAAGATTCTTTGCAAGATTTTGAGCAAAGCTTTAATAGAGATTGCTGTGATACCTAAGTGAGTGCAGAATTGGAAGAATATCCCTCAAAAGCCATTAAGGCAAAGTTCTTTCTGCCATTGTCAGGTTCTCCCCAGTTGACATCATAGACATTGTTGTCTGCATCCTGAGTGCATTCAGATGTGTCAAAAGGAAGACTGCTCCAGTCAACATACCCTGATGTAAATAAGCTTTGTTGCTGAGAGGGTTGTTGAGTTTGTGCAGGTTGTTGAGCAGTTGGAAAAGGAGGCATCTGCTGCTGTTGTGGAGCAGGCATTTGAACATATTGCACTTGTGGCACATATTAGACTTGTGGAGCTTGTGCCTATACAAAATGAGCACTCCCTTGAGTTCCAGTATTCCTATTATAAGAGGGGTTAAATTGATTTCCAGACATGGGTTGGTTGTAGCTAGAGCTTCTACACTCTCTAGCAAAGTGTCCCAACTTTTGACACTTATGACATCTCAGTTTAGATTTGTCAAAACCAACTTTTGTTGAGTTGTTTAGTCCTGGAAATTTCCTTCCTGACCTTTTGTAAAATTTGTTAGTTTTAATGCTTAACAAGGCCAGTTGGTGTAAAATATCCATTTCTTCTAAGTCATCACTGCTAAAATATTTTAAATCATCCATGATGAAACACATGTTATTAGCAGTTTAACTTAGGTCTTCATTGTCATAAGCTGGGAAAGATCCAACTGATGAGATCCCAGCAGTTATGTCAATGTGGTCAAAAGATCCAAAGTTATTAGAACAAGAAGGTGAGTCATGTCCTAATAAGGCTGTGCTACCTGGAGTATAGTCATCAGCAGTTTTACCAGATTCTTGTAACTTTTTCTTTTGATTGATTTCTCTTTCAAAAGTTAGTAGTTTTCCATGTAACCTTGTTAGGTTCAGGGTGTTAAAATCTGAACTTGATCTGAGGACTATAGAATAAGTTTCCCATTTTGAAGGTAAAGACCTTAAAAATCTATGTAACATAGATGCATTTGTATAGGTCTGATTGTTAATTTTTAACTCAGAGATGAGTGAAGAAAATCTTTCAAATTGTTGTGTTAGAGTTTCACCATCTACATGAGTAAAAGTTTCATATTGTTGAGCCAGGATTTCTCTAGTGTTGGCTATCACCTCTTCAGTTCCTGCAAACTGTTCTTTTAGGCAATCCCACAGCTCTTTGGCACTTTCACAGTGTAAAAGTCCAGCATAAATTTCATTTGGGAGAGCCATAGCCAACATAGAGAAAGCTTTTGCATCTAGCTCAAATTTTTGGAAATCTTCTTTAGTGTAGTCTTTTGTGTCTTTTGGTCTCTCAGTTTTTCCTTCTGGATCAGTAACAACTGGTTTGTGAGGTCCAAATATTACAGACCTCCAACAACCAGTGTTGGTCTGAGAAATTGTATGTACCAACCTCCTTTGCCAGATGTTATATTCATTTCTGATTAACATAGGAGGTTTATTGGCAGATCCAGTATTATAAGGGTCCATTTTTAAGAAGTTTGGATTTGTCAATACTTCTTTAAAGTGATGGATGAAAAAGTGAACCTTTTAATCCTTTATTGGATATCAATAAGAGCCTGTGTCTGATTCTAAATTTGTTAGATAGATATTTGATCAGATTAACCAGTGCTTTGATACCAATTGTTGGATCAGTGGCCTCTTTTAAGCAGTTTTAAGAACACTTATGTGTTTGCAGATTATATCAAAGTTATTGCACAGGGGAATAGTAAATGTTCTAAGGTTAATATATCACTTTTAACAGGAGTTATTACTCCCCCTTGACTGAGCAGTTAATGAGAATCAATAAACAGTTGAAGTATAAAGTAGTAAATGCAAGTTATGATTCTCAGATGTGAAATGGATTACAAGTTTAAAAGCCTCGAAGGTTTTTCAATTAATTCAAAGTAAATCACATATCTAAAATAGATGAACATGCTCATCTATTTATAGACAAACATACAAGACTGTTGCACTAAGTAATCTAAGATATTTAGCTAAGATATTATATTTAGGATAATGGTTACAACAGGCTTTACATCGAAACTTGATCCAAGACTTTAACAAAACAATATAATACTAAACTACTGAAGTTGCTGGGTCGGTTAGAAGCTTCTGATGTGAAAGTACTGATGAGTGACAAACTACTGATGAGTAGTTTGTCTTCAGTAGTTCTTCAGTGAAATGTCTGGTTAGACTTCAGAACTTCTGATGCTTTAACTCTTCAGCACTTTGCTATTTCTTCTTCAGCACTTGTGTCTTTGTTCTTCAGCAGTTCTATACTTAAGCAGAATATGATTTGGACTAAGGTTATCAAAAGTGGTTTCTTCAATCCTCTTTGTCCCAACAAATGATATATCTGGTCGTGTATGGCTAGCAAGGAACATTAATGCACCAATTGCACTAAGATATAGTACTTCTAAGTGAATGTGATTTGTCCATGTAAAACCTTTTGAGCAGTTTATCTATGTAGGTTTCTTGGGGCACAAGTATCCCATTTTTAAGATGTTCAATTTGTAGCCCGAGACAAAATTTTGTCTTTCCAAGATCTTTCATTTCAAATTCCTTTTTCAAGTATTCAATCGCTTCGTGGAGCTCCCTAGGAGTTCTAATTATATTTAAATCATCAACGTATACAACGATTATAACAAACTCAGATTCTGATCTTTTTATAAAAATGCATGGATAAACAGAATCATTTTTATAACCTTCTTTCAACAAATACTCACTAAGGCGATTGTACCACATACGCCCAGATTATTTTAGCCTATAAAATGATTTGTTTAATTTAACTGAAAGGTGTTCTCGAGAACTTGATTTACATGATTCTGGTACTTTAAATCCTGTAGGTAATTTCATGTAAATTTCAGTATCAAGTGAGCCATAAAGGTAGGCTGTCACAACATCCATTAGATGAATATAATCCCTTCTTGTATTATCAGACTAATAAGATAACGAAAATTCGTTGCATCCACCACTATAGAATAAATCTCCTCATAATCAATTCCAGTTCTTTGCAAAAACCCTTGTGCTACCAATCGTGCCTTGTAACGTGTAATCTCATTTTTTCATTACGTTTTCACACAAAGACCCATTTATATGCAATGGGCTTTACACCTTTAGGTGTCTGAACCACATGTCCAAAAACTTCACATTTCATAAGGGAATTTAATTCCGCTTCAATTGCGTCTTTCCATTTTGGCCAATCATGTCTTTGTTTGCATTCATCAACAGATATTGGTTCATGATCCTCATTGCTTTCCATGATTTCTAGAGCTACATTATAAGAAAAAGCATTATCTACGTCAACTTGGTTTCGGTTCCACACCTTTCTTGACATGATGAAGTTTATTGAGATCTCTTCATTTTCAGGTACCTTGTGTTCATCTTGAGCCATCATGTCTAGCGTCTATTTATGAGATTCTTTTTCCAACGTTGCAACTACCTTAATTTGACCATGTTCATTATTTACTACCTTTTTCTTTCGAGGATTTTTATCTTTGGAAGCGATTGGTCTACCACGCTTCAGGCGTGCATTCGATTCGTTACCAATATGTGGTTGTCCTTCCGGGACACTGATTTTTATTGGAGCATTAGCAGTTGGTATATGTGACTTAGTCACCCTATTTGGGTCAGTAAATGCATCTGGTAATTGATTCGATAATCTTTGTAAATGAATTATTCTTTGAACTTCAAGTTCACATTGTTTAGTTCGAGGATCCACATGAGATAACGATAATTCATTCCAACATATATCACCATTTAGCTGCTTTTCATCTCCCCCTAATGTTGGGAATGTTGAGTCATCAAAATGACAATCAACAAAACGAGCCGTAAACAAATCCCCTATTTTTGGCTCTAAATACTTTATAATACATGGCGATTCATACACAACATATATTCCTAACCTCCTTTGAGGCCCCATCTTTGTATGTTGTGGTGGATTTATTGGAACATACACGGCACAACCAAAAACCCTTAGATGGGAAATATCTGGTTCCTAACCAAAAACCAATTTTAATGGGGAGGAAGTATGATAACTCGTTGGCCTGATATGGATTAGTGTTGCTGCATGTAAAATTGCATGCCCCCAAGCAGTAACTGGCAATTTTGATTTCATAATCATTTGTCTTGCCACCATTTGAAGTCGCTTGATAAGGGATTCAGCAAGCCCATTTTGTGTATGTACATGAGGTACAGGATGTTCTACACTTATTCCGATAGACATGCAATAATCATTAAATGATTGGGATGTAAATCAACCAGCATTGTCTAACCGAATTTTCTTGATGGGGTAATCAGGAAAATGTGCTCTTACCATATTAATTGAGCAAGTAGTCAAGCAAATGCCATATTACAACTAGATAATAAGCACACGTGGGACCATCTTGTTGACGCATCAATTAGGAACATAAAGTATCTAAATGGTACACTAGAAGGATGTATATGCCCACATATATCCCCATGTATTCTTTCCAAGAAAACTAAGGGATTCATTCCCCACGTTAGTTAGTGATGGACGAATAATTAAGTTTCCTTGTGAACGTGCAACACATGCAATGTCCTTACACTGAAGAATCTTTTGGGGTTTCAAAGAATGCCCACGTGAATTTTTCTATAATTTTTCGCATCATTGTTGATTCGGGATGACCTAACCGGTCATGCCAAATGATAAAGTTTTCCTAGTCCATAAACTTCTTATGGCCTTATTTGATTCAATTTCAATGATTTTAGTGCAATATTAAACTTGAGGCAAGTGCGGGTAATTTTTCTAGTACATGTTTTTTACCCGAAATCATATTTGTTATTTGAAGGTACTCATCATTTCCTTCACATGTTGTCTCAAGATGGTATCCATTTAGACGAATGTCTTTAAAGCTTATTAGATTTCTTCGAGACAACGGGGCGAATAATGCATTACTAAGTTTAAATTGTGTTCCACCAGGTAACACTATATGTGCTTCTCCAAAGCCTTCAATTAATTTTGAACTACCAGATATAGTACTGACGTTTGCCTCTTTTATAATTAAACTAGAGAAACAATTTCTTTTCTTTAAAATTGTATGAGTAGTTGCACTGCCGAATAGGCCTTTATCTTCACCATTAATAATGATGTTTAAAACGCTCCATAACATTCAAAACAAAACAAAACAAAAATTTTCATAAATAAAACGTCTTATATATATATATATATATATATATATATATATATAAAATTAAACGAAACATAACCTCAAACACAAAACAAAACAAAACAAAACAAAACAAAACATTGGAAAAAGAACTTCAAACTCAAGCATTCATATGTAAGAAAATTGCCAACATCCAACTGGGGTGCATCAGCCATGATATCACCAGAATCCGTATTAGTTGGATCGAAAGGAAATCATCAACATCAAAACAAGTTGTATCTTCAAGAAAACTAATAGGGACGTCAGTGTTTCCATCTCCATATGTAAAGTTTATCTATATCATTTTTCCTTTGTTTTTGATAGATTGTTGGTAAAGTGCTGTGGATGCATATGTGTGGCTATCGCTTTCGATTAATCGAGTTTTGGCAAATAATATTGAACACATGAAGATTTAGAAGTCCATTCGACCAATCGGTGGGTCGAATGAAGTTTAAAGTGGTCGAATGAAGATTTTAGTTTATCAGGTTGTTTATTAGTGACTTCATTCGAGCCTGGTAAGGGTCGAATGACTTCATTCGACCTCTACAAAGGTCGAATGAAGACTCCTATATATATTTATATATATATGTTTGATGTGTTTTGCAGTTAGAACTTTTGGTCATTTATGTGTGTAAGTGTGTGTTTTCCAGAGAGGTTCTATAGTGTTTTAAGTCTCGATTTTTCATTGTAATCTATCCTTTGTAAGGTTTTATCATTGATTATTAATGAAAAACAACTTGAAAATGGATATTATCGTGTTCTGATCTGATTATTATCATTTTGCATGTGATCTAGGGTTTCCGCACCTAGATTGCTTATACTTGTGTGATATATGTGTTGATTTTACAAATCTGATCCTTTACAAAGTGGTGTTAGAGCTTTGCTCAATCACATAACTGCAAATTAATAGTTTTCAATCAGATTTTTAATCAAAAACATCAAAATTTTATCTGTTTTGCATGAAATTTGCATGAACATGGAGATTGATTGATTTAGACTTGTTTTTACAGATAAAATCAAAATTTCTTTCACAAAACATGATCTCCGTCAAATCCGATTCAAAACCTACTTAATTTCATTTAAATCCATCAACTTTTGAAAAATTCAGATCAAATTGAGTGATTTTTGAAGAAAAATTGATTTTGAAATGGTCAGGTCGAATCAGATTGTTTTGGGTCGTGTGTGAGTTTTAGGTCGAATCAAGTGATTTTAGGTCGAACCAGGTTGGATTTTAGGTCGAATCAGTTGTTTGTTCATTATTCAGAGTGGTTGTGTCATCGCAGGTCTCGGTGTCATAGGTCGAACCATTTTCATATTTTTAGTTTTTCTAAGTGTTGTTATTCCGTACATCATAGACAACATTTGGGGTTTACCTATGACACCGAGACCTGCGATGACACAACCACAGCAAGTACCAACGAATCCTTGGGCAGTTGCAGCAGCAGAGAGAAGGAACACACAACCACAACAAATGCTTCCACAACAAATGCTGAATTATTGGGCCGTTTCTACACCATCACAACCTACTGTTAGATCTCCTCCACAGCAAATTCCAGACTATTGGGTAGTAGGAGCCGCAGTAGCATTTCGAAGCCAGACTACCAATGTTATAACGACCTTGGTCAATGATTTATCTTCAGGAAATGGAACTCAGCCACCAAAGTTGTTAGATATGATTGATTATCACTCATGGCAAAGGAGATTCAAGATTCATTTGGAAGGAATGGGATTAGATGGTGGAGAAGCATGGCAGATGATATTGAAGGGATATGTTGCACCAACTATTGAGAATACAACCACACCTATAGCACTTGAAGACCTAACAGATAGTGAAAAGAAGAAATTTGCAGCAGAGAAAAAAGCTTATTCACAACTATCTCAGGCTTTGAATACAGATCTACTACATCAATTTGGACCATGCTCTACTTCAGAACAGCTATGGGACGTATTGAGAAGTAGACATGATGGAAACGAGAAGACTCGCAGATTAAGGATTGAAGAGTTAAAGAAAGAGTTTGATAACTTAGTTATATTGGCAATGAGACCTTGAAGGAAATTACTCCAAGGATCTTTCATTTGTTGTCTGAGTTATCAAACTATGAGGTTGCTTATCCAATGACAGAAGTTGTAGAGAATGTAGATGCACGTTTTGCGACTAATGCTTTTGGATTGTACAAAATATAGTGTTTTGGTAAAAACGTGGGGTCGAAGGTGACTTCATGAAGGTCGAATGAAGATATTGTTGGTCGAAGGAAGGTTATGAAGACTTGTTGCTGGTTCGAGCTTTATTTAAGGTCGAACGTGCACATTCGACCATGTCGTGGGGTCGAATGTGCAGGCCTATATAAGCTGAAAATTTTGTTTTGCAATTAACTTTTGCCATTTGTGTTTGTGTGTCGAGTAGGTTATCTCTCTGAGTTCTAGAAAGGTTGTTAATTTGATTGTAAACTGAATTGTAAGGATTATCAAGGTTGTTTATTAATCAAATCATGACTGAAAAGGTGAATTGATGTGTTTGTGTCACACCCTCAAATTCCACGTGCGGGGTTTTACCGCGAGGCGCGTGACAAACCAGGATCCAAGTCAACGATCACAATAAACAACACTATATGAACACATGCAAATTTAAAAACATAAGTTTAAATCCATAAACAGTAGCGGAAGCTTTGTTTACAATCCAAAATCCAAAAGTATTCCAAATCGTTCAACATATGAAAACATGAACCCTAAACTAGACGCCGTGCAGACGCGTGCGCCTAGGCCCTGGGATGCTACCTTAGCGACCTGAGAAAAACATGCCAAAAGTTACGTCAGTACAATATGCCGGTGAGTTCACAGGTTTTAATAAAAGTTACCAAGTTCCAAAAGTGTACCATGTTCCACCTATCAATACTACCAAATGTTCAACCAAAGTATGCTAGCTAGGCGTATGTTTTGTTACTACTACGACTGGAAACCATTACTGGACACGTCACAAGTTACCAATGTTACAGCCCGATTAATGTTACAAATTACAAGGTTGAGACAACATGCACCATGTGACAACCGTCACCTCCATCTTTTAGCAAATTGTCATTTGTAGCCCTTATGGTTTCTATCGTTTCAAAATAAATAAAGGATGAGTTTCATTTGATTATTATATTTTTACTTGGAAGCGTCTACATTTTAACCAAACATGTATATAAATACACAATTCAATCATAATATAATTTGACAATTATAAAAGAAAATATTAGTATTCTAATAGAAATGATAAAAAGTTAAGATTTATAAACATTATAGTTAAAATTTACTAACTTGGTTAGTATTTTATGAAGGAAAACTAACTAAAACATAAAGGAAACTAACTTAGTTAACCTTTTAGGGATCATTCTTGCCAACAAATGATAGTTTAAAAAAAATAAATAAAAAAAATAACCCTCCTTCCCTTCCTCTTCCCGATCGGGATTCCGGTCACCGGAATCGAGCTCCGGCGAGTTCAAATCGCTAGTTTTAAAGCTTGTTAACTCGATTTAATGATTGTAATACGTTTCTCCAAGCATTTACAACGTTTTCCTATCATTACATCGAACAATAACGCGATTTAATTGCGAATTGATGGCTCTCGTTTGAAACCGTCGATGCCTTTATTTTTGACTTTAAAACTCGACATTTAAATCGATTACAATGTATATTAATGATTGAAATCACTTTCTGTATTATTACACATTCCAAACCCACGAAAAAATGATAGAAATCGCGTCCAGAAGCTCCTATAACCACGACTTGAAGCTCGAACCATACAATCTTTTTTTTTTCGATCCATACACGATTGTAAGTCAAATTTCTTAATTGCATCATGTATTTCGGTTCCTATAGGATAAAAGCCCTCTATCACAGATCATGAATTGTGCCCGAATCGGTTTATTGAATCGGCTAGGGTTAGGGTTTTAGATTGGGGAAGAAGATGATGTTGGGTTATGGTTTAAATATATTTTAGTTCTAAAATTAAACCAACAAATAAGCTTTGGACTAGTGGTTGGTGTGGATCTTGGGCTGTTGTGTGACCTGAGTTCGAACCTCCCTTAGGGGCGGGTTGTGCGTTTTTTTTTTGTCAAACATATTGTTTCCCTTTATTATTATTTTTTATATATATATTACATTATATCTTGAAATATTCATAACTAATTCAATTTTTCTCCAAAAATCATGAAAATTTATATGTAGCTTCTTGACAACTTATAGAAAATTATCATATTTTTTGTTACTGAAAAATAGTTAATTTTCATAATTTTATTAATTTAAATAGTTTTAATCATAAATAATTGATTAAAAATCCAATTTTTATGGTTTTAATCTCAAAATTTATAGAAAATTATTTCTAAATATTATGAACAGAAATAAAAAAATTTGGACCTGAAAACATTCATTTTTATTAATTTTTCTATTTTTAACCATTTAAACATGATTTAAACACATTAAATTTATTTTAAATGCAAATTAATTGAGAAAAATTATGGAAAAATTGTTTTCACCTTTATACATCAGAAAATAATTATTTTTCATAAAAATATCATTTTTGAATCATATCTTGTATTTTTAATTTATTTACATTTAATTAGATATAATTAAATTATTTAGTTAAATGTAAATAATTAAACTATGAATTATGAACATTCTTCTATAAAATAGAAAATATTCCTATAGATGGAAACGTAGTTTTATAAATTCTTCGTCACATACTAATTATTAAATCATGATATACTTTATTTAACATTTTATTAAATTTAAGAGATAATACAACTTCATCTTCCCCTATATAAGTCTAACAACCCTAATGCCTTAGATCCTAGATGCTTTAGACTTTTAAGACACTTCCTCATTAGTATGCTTATACGTATAGGTTGAATTCTTTGGAATTCCCAAGTTAATCGTGAGACACGTTTTGTTGGATTTGATACGCTTAGCAAAACTGTGAGTATATCTTTCCCCTTTTCATGTTTCACTATTTTGGGGTGATTCATGTACCATTATTATTATTAAACTATGTAGACTTTGAAACGTAATGTGCCTTATGTGATGCTTATGTGATTTGTGTGAATTGAAACGTAATCAAAATCATTAACCATGGGCCGAGCATAACAATGAGTAGTACTACGATTTACATCCCTTGCGTGATTATGGTTTCATTTGATCCTTGGTCATTGTTATGTGAAACTTGAAACTTGAAACTTTTGGGGTGATACTTGATACTTGAAACTATTAGGGTTGGTTTTGATAGACTCATTCTACTAATTACATAATAGCAATCATCATGGCACAAATATTACAACGATTCTTGAAACTAAAATGGATATGCTCACCAATACATAATATGTGTTGACAAATTATTTTGTACATGTTTCAGGTGCAGTTTGATCAAGTTTCTGATTTCCACGCTTAGGTTTTGGACCTAGTGCTTTTAATTAAAACTGGAACTATATTTATCTTGTTTTGGTATTTTTGAGACATTTGTATCTTGCTTTTGGAATTGAATGAATCATGTTTGTTAATATATTTACAATTTAGTCCATGTGCTATTGAACAATCGTCACTACGTGACACCTCGATGATTCCGCCATCGGTTGGGGTGTTACACACCCGCCCGGCTCCCAGCCGACGGGTGGGGCAGGTCACGCCCAATAGATCTATCAACATTTCCCCCGTTGTGCTACACCGCACATTCATGGTTTACCTGGGACTTAAAAGTTCGTACAGTAACTCCAAATAACCCATAGTATGACATAAGTTCTCAAAACATAGTTTAACGCATGTTTTCTCCCCCAAAAGTTAAACCAAAGAAAGTGGGGCCGTGAACTCACCTTAGGTTGCGTTCTTCTATTAAAAGAATAAAGCTACGTCCTTGATAGTCCCAACTACAGGAGATCTATCAAAAAGTTCACATAAGTGTCTCGACTAATCACCATAAGGTTATCTAGTCCCTGATTGTCCAGATCGTGTTCAAGTTATGTTTTAATGCACGTGGATTACTAAATCGACACACTAGACTGACTTGACATCCCGTTGGTGACTTATTAAAATAACTAATCAAGTGTACATAGATTACACACAAGGTTCAAGCACAAAACACTTAGATTGCAGTAAAAATCCCATTCTTACATTCGTAGGGTCGAACCTGCATTTAACAGTCCATCCCCGACCAGTTTAAGTCCAGGTTCGACCTCTTTGGGCTACATTCGCCCCTTTTTGAGTCACCTTCGCCCCTATGGTTCCACGTTCGCCCCAAATAATGGTCGAAGGTGGCTCAATATTTCTAGTTTCGACCTAAATTCCACATTCGCCCCTTACAAAGGCAGGTTCGCCCCCCAGTGCTGCAGGTTCGCCCCCTGTATTTCCACTTTCGCCCCCACGTGGGTTCGAATGTGGCCAGGTTCGACCCCTGCAGCCCCAAATCCCACAAAACGCGCCAAAACGATCCGAAAACATCACGAAACATCCCCAAACACTGCAGTTGATTATTATTAATATGTTCCCACAAAACCCTACCAATTTTACTCCAAAAACAGTCCGTTTCGTAGGTTACCCGAAATGGCAAAGATTATGGAAATGTCACATCATGCATGAAAACTTTACCCAATTAGGAAACTTTCAACTACTCTCATTTTTTATTGAAAAACCCTCTGTTTTGTTTGTTTAAGTGTTTTCCCCAATCGTTTTATTAGTAAACAACATATTATCAAGCCCTAGATTCCTTAAAATCCCCAAATCTAGTATAATATCAACAACCATCCATTCACAACCTAAACTAATCATAACCCAACATTCATAGCAGCACTAGATCATGTTTCTAACATCCACACATCAACAAACCAATGAACAATACATTTTAACACATAATACTTTATCAACACAAGTTAAATCATAAGAAAACTCATGTTAGATGATTAGGTTTTGTTTAGAAAGGTGTTGGTTAGGTTTTTATTCATAAAAACATCCTTGAAACAGGTCTGGACATTAAGGACCAATTGAAAACGAATCAAAAAGTACATAAAAAAGTTTTAGATTAAGAACACACCTTGGATTCTTGATTAGATGATGTTTGTGGTTTAGGTTATGCAAAACAAGAGCAAAAACTCCTTCCTTAGTGATTAAAACCAGTTGAGAGTGTTTAGAGGCGACTAGGGTTTGTGAAATGGTGAAAAATGACAAATTGTGGTATTTATACTATTCCACATTCGCCCCCTATGTGAGGTCGAATGTAGCCACATTCGCCCCTTCACATAGGTCGAATGTACATGTTCTGTTTTTCCTTCCAGGTTCGACCCCCAATCCCAGGTTCGCCCCTATGCATATGGTCGAACCAGGAACTGTGTTTTTCCAGATTTTCCAGTTTTGTTGTTTTAACGTATTTAAACACATTCTAACATACGATCACTCAATCCTAACACATGTTAAGCATCTACCCCATATAATAATGTTCACACTTCCATGGCACATATTCTCATAATGCAACACGTATTAATAATCCACACATAGTCCACTTACCTTAGTTCGTATAATTTCACCAACAACGGGACTCAAGTCTAGTGTAACTACCAAATGACTCCCCAATGATCTTCCCGATCATTGGACCCTGGACAATCCTATCCTGACTCGACCTAACTGACCCGGTCAAGTTTGTTAATAAATGTTTCCTGTAAAGATAGACTTTTAACTAAACCAGTGTTATCTACCTGAGTTTGCCAGGTGTCACAGTTTGATTCGATTTATATCATTTTGTACTCAAACTAGGGTTTCCGCACCTGGTTTGTTAGACTTGTATGATCACATAATTGTTTTTTGTTGAAAACGATCCTTTACAGAGAAGTTTACTGATGCTTTACCACCATACTGGAATCAGCATGTTGAAGTGTTAAAAGAAAAAGATGCTTATCAGTATTGGTCCATTAATGAGTTTATACAGAAGCTGGAGAACAAGGAAATGGAAGCCAGAAGAAAGGAGAAGAGATCCCAGATTCCACAAAATCCAAAACTTTATTTTGCTACTTCTTCATCAACTTCCATTCCTAATGGAGGTGTGAGTGTTGCACCAGCACCACGAAATAGCATTTGTTTCAAATGTTGAACCTTTTAGTGCAGCAAGCTATTATGCAACACCATCTTACACACCATCTCAACCTTCCATGCAAGCTTCTAGTTACTATGCAACACCATTAGTAAACATGACACAACAACAACCACCACAAGTTACACCGATTGTCAGTCAAGCCGCATCAAGTTCAGGTCCAATTGTGTTAGAAACTTCTAACATGAATAATGTGACGGTTGAAGTAGCACAACAACATGTTGCTTTAGTCTCAGCATTAGTTGCTTCATACAATGGACTTGTTGCTAGTCAGATTGGGAACAACAATCTAACCAATGAGGATTATGCCCAAATTGATAAAGAGGAAATGGAATTGATTAGCATCTAGTGGGCGTTTGCTAGTGTTATGAGAAGAGCTACAAAGTTTATTGAGAAAACTGGTAGAACAGACCTTGCTACTACACCAAGCACTACCTATAGTTTCAACAAAGCAAAGGTTACATGCTTTAATTGTGGAACCAAAGGACATTTTGCTAGAGAGTGTACCCAACCCAAACAACATGGAAACCGCAACGCATTTAACTCAAACTATCAAAACCGTCAATCATGAAATCAAGTCACATTTCAAAACCAAAATAACAACTATCGAAACCAAAAAAATTACCAAAACCGACAAAACACCTCACAAAATACCAACCAAAGACAAACATCCATAACCAACCAAAACCAATCAACACCAAACCAAATCAGAACCATTGTTCCAGTTTCGACACCAAACACTCAACAGCAAAATGAGAATCAAGCATTGGTGATTCAAAAGGATGAAGGTTTTGATTGGAATACAATGCAACTAGGTGTTGAAGAGGTCATTGGTGGTAATGTTGCTTGTTTAGCTCAAGAGGTGGTGAGCGAGGAGCCGGTGATGGTTGATGTTGAAGAAAAGAAGAGTGTGATTGATGAGGTAGATGATAAGATTACTTCCGATAAGGTTGAGGAGCAAATGATTGAAGAAGCAGTTCCAGATTCTTTTGAAGATCATGTATTTGTTTATTCTGATACCGAGAGTGAATCTGATTCAGAATCGAGTGTTAATTCACTTGATGGTGACATTGGGCCACTTCTTGCTGAAGCAGACTTCCTTATGACCAAGAAGTTCTGCATGGTAGATGATAGTTTCTACAAAGTTGATTATTCCAAGTTTTTCGCAGGAAAGGAAGCTCATTTCGCTTTGATGTCCATGACAGAAGTTCCTAAACCAGTAAGTTCTAACTCATTTAATAATGAAAAATATTGTGGTAAATGTGATACACTTGAGGGCGAGGTTAAGGAATTAAAGTATCAACTTGAAAGTGCTAAAATCGCCATTGAGTCTTATCGCAAAAATGAAAAAGATGTTAATAAGCTACTAGATAACTACAAGAAAGATATTTCTGAATTAACACAAACTTTGTCACATAAACAAATTGCCATTAATAACTATATCAATGAAATTGAAGAAACAAAACATGAAATATGAAAAGTTAAATGTTTTTCAGAAAAGATAAACAAGAAACTTGAAAGTTATCTAAATGTAGCCTATGTCTTAGATCACATTATTGAAGAACCAAGCCGAAATGTGAGCTACAAATCAGTACATTCTCCGGTGTTATTTGAGAATCACAATTTAAACACTGTGACACCGGAAAGTTCTGATAAATCTGGACCTACATCAGAAAATGAATCAAACACTTCCAGTGTTGGTGATCCAAATTCTGATGTCAGACCAATTTTGGGAGTAAATGATGAGGGCGTGATTGCAGTAATTGATGATTCTGACTCCGAGGATGATGAACTTAGGAAGAATGTTGAGATTCCTTTGGAAAATCACATTCGAACCACTAAGGGTTGAGAAACACCTAAGGTTCAACATCCTCCTAAAGTTGAACAAAATCAGAATCAGTCAGTGAAGAAAAATGTGAAAAGTGATTGTAGTGATAAACCTGTGAAAGTGTTTTATTGGATGGAGGTATCCGATAAAATAATTTCTGATGAAGAATATCTGATACAGTTTGCTAATTACTCTAAAATAGATAAAATCTGGCAAGAAAGTACAATATGGTTTCCTAAATCAGAAAGGACAAATGATATGCCACCAGAATTAATAAAGCGACCGTTTGGTGATAATTCTAAACGATTAAAGGTTCATGTCACTCAATTTGTGAAACCAAAAGAAAAAGTAAATGGATTTGTTGTACCGACTTATTCACTAGAGCCCGCTCCTGAGAGTTTGAGGCGACAGTGTTATAATGATCAATATCCGGCAACACATTTGCTAGATTTGATTATAGTAACTCGTTTGAAGAGTACAGAGCCTGTGTTAAGTGTGGAGAGAGGGGGCATTTACTTGCTCACCGTCCATACGTAAGAAGAAAGTGGCTAGTAGTTGAAAATAGGCAAAATCATAGGAATCTGAATGTTGGTTTTCCTCAAAAGCAATTTTATGACAAACTGATTTTTTATCAAAGAGGAAACCGACGGTTGTTTATGACAATCAAAATCGGATTGCTATGAATAACAGAATGAAGAAGCCTATGGTGAATTCGACTTTTGATAAACAAAAGGTTTATTCTAAGCCTTATGTTAAACCAAAGGTTGGCCCTTCGTTCGTTAAATCGGACAAGGTATCTCGGAATGTTCCACCAAAGATTGTTTCTAAGAATTCTGACAATGTTCAACCAAAATTTCAAACTCAAGTCAAAATTTTTAAACGCTCGGAACAATCTTGGACAACAAAAGAATCTTCAGGAGCTTCAAGTTCAACTTCGAAACCAGTAAAAGAAGTTCCTGAAACAAAAGTTTTAGAGAAACCAGTTGTTGAAAGGAAAAGTGTTATTGAAAAGAGTGAATCTTTGATTGCATCTTCTACTGATAATCAAAGACCCAAGACCAACAAGGCTTGGGTCCCTCGTAAAAACTAATCATTTTTGTGAATGGCGCAGGGAGTTCCAGCTGGCCCTATTAGCAGTCTTCGGATTGTTGACAGTGGAGCTTCCGGGTACATGACAAGAGATATGTCACTCTTTTTTGATATCAAGAATATAAATGGAGGATATGTCGCGTTTGCAGGTAATAAAGGTGGTTACATTACTATGGAGGGGAGTGTTAGTAATGGAGTTGTGAGTTTTGAGAACATTTCTTACGTGAACCAGATTGATTATAATTTGTTGAGTGTATCTCAGATTTGTGATAAAAATGTTTTCTGTACATTTTGAGGATAAGTCTTGCTACATCTTGAAGCCCGGATTTGTTATACCTAATGTGTGGATCATGCTTAATGCTCCAAGAGTGAACAACGTGTACATTCTTGACATGTTCAAAGCAACCACTACTCAAGGTTAAGTGACGTGTTTTCTGTCGAAGGCTACCGAGAAAGAAACTATTATGTGGCATCGACGGATGGGGCATATTCACCTAAGGAAGATGAATAACTTGGTGAAAAATGGGCTAGTTGAAGGCATGAATGTTAAACACTTTCATTTGAATGATAAGTGTGTGAGTTGTAAAAAGGGAAAACAGCACAAACATTCCCACAAACCCAAGAAAGTAAACTTTGTTAACATTCCACTTGAACATCTTCATAAGGACCTATTTGGACATGTGAAACGTAAATGTATTAATGGAGATCTTTACTTCCTTGTGGTGACTACTGACGACTATTCAATATTCTCGTGGGTGATATACATGCAACACAAAAGCGAAACGTTCAAAAATCTGAAAGTTCTGTTTGCCCGGTTGGAGAACATCTATGGTTTGAAGATAAAGCGAAACAGAAGTGACAACGGGACGGAGTTCGAGAACTCATTTATGGATGCATTATGTGAGGAAAAAGGAATTCATCATGAATATAGTGCACCATATACTCCTCAACAGAACAGTGTTGCAGAACGCAAGAACATGACTCTAATTGAAGCAGCTAGGACAATGCTTGCAGATTCTAATCTTCCGGTTATCTTCTGGAATGAGGCAATTCATGCAGCTTGTTATACTTTGAATCATGTGTTGACAGTGAAGAAGTTTGGAAAGACTTCTTATGAGATGCTTAACAGACGAAAGCCGAATTTGGAGTTTCTAGAGCCATTCGGGGCACCATGCACGACACTGAATCCTACAGAAAAGTTTGGAGGTAAAGCAGAAGAAGGTTATTTTTTTGGATACGCGACACCACTTAAACGCGTGTTTAACAAAAGAACTCGTCAAGTTGAAGAGTTGGCAAATGTGGATGTCCAACACTACACTCAGAATGCTCTAGGAAATGGGACCGATTGGATGTTTGACTACAAAGAACTATTTTAGTCATTCAATCTAGAAATCATGGTTGAAGAGGCTGTATTACGATTATACTACGAGTGTGAGAACATGGTGACTTCACCGTTAGTGCACCTGATCACTGGAACTCCTCCAACAGCTTCTATTAATGCCAATGCTCCTGTGATAGAAGAAGAGATTTATCAGGAAGCTTCTAAAAAGTTTGATTCGTCTGAGTAGGAAGATGATGATGAAGTTATCAGTGAAGCTATCTTAGCTCATGCTACAGTATCACCTCCAGTGAACCAAAATCCAGATATTCCATCTTCATCGAATACGGGTAATGATCTGGACATAGCAGAAAATTTGAATGTTCCATCGGTGATTCCAATACCTGAACATCCGAAATCTCGGATTCATCGGATTCATCCGTTTGGATAAGTCATTGGAGATCCTGGTAGCAGTGTGATGACGCGAGGTCAACTAAGTTGTGCATCATCAACAGAGAATATTGGAGCCCTTACCCTATATACTCAAATTCAAAAGTTCGGTGATCAAAATGATTGGTCTTTTGCTTGTTATGTTTTGCAGGTTGAGCCGCTGACGTACAAGGATGCTTTACAAGACGAATCTTGGATGGAAGCGATGCAGTAAGAACTTCAACAATTTCAAAAACTCGGAGTCTAGATGTTGACTGACTTACCACCAGACAGAAAGAAAATTGGTACCAGATGGGTATTCTAATGCAAGATGGATGATAGAGGGGTTATTGTCAGGAACAAAGCTCGATTGGTGGTTCAAGGTTTTAATCAACAGGAAGGAAGTGAATATAACGAAGTCTATGCACCGGTTGTTCACATTGAAGCAATCAGAATGATTCTTGCGTATGCATCTTACATGAAATTCAAGGTGTATCAGATGGACGTTAAGAGTGATTTTCTTTACGGTGTGGTAAAAGAGGAAGTGTATGTCGGCCAACCACCGGGTTTTGATGATCCTATCCAACGGGATGAGGTTTACAAGCTGAACAAAGTGTTGTATGGCTTGCACCAAGCCCCGAGGAAGTGGTACAAGGAGCTGAGCACATATCTTCTTTCTAAGGGATTCAAAAGAGGTTTAGTTGACTGTACCCTGTTCACGAAACGAATAGAGGGTGACTTGCTTCTTGTACAAATTTATGTTGATGACATTATATTTGGTTCTACTAATGAACTTTTGTGCAGGGAATTTTAAAAAGTTATGCAAGAGAAATTCGAGATGTGCGCTATAGGAGAGATGCAATTCTTTCTTGGATTGTAGGTTGATCAAGTGTCAACGGGGATTGTTGAGTCTGCTGACCTGGAAAATAACAGATGATTGAAAGCCAAAATATCTTTTGTGTTGATCCTTAATAAAACAGTTCTCCTCCTTAAAGACTGATGACACAAACTGCTGATGACTAAAGTGCTGCTGATCAAAGTGCTGCTTATTGAAGATAACAACTGATGAACAAAGTGCTGATAAGGAATAAAGACAAAGTACTGATCAAGAACAAAGGTCTGCTAGAGCCAACAACACTTAGGCTCCAGCAGATGCTAAAGATTATCAGATGTTCCTTATCAGTTGTTTAGCAATCATTGGTTTACTCCATGTAAGAGTAGTTTAGTATAGCAGATGTTTTATGTTGTTAAGGTAGTTAGCTGTCACTGTCTAAGGTGACGCCAGTCCTAGGTCATCAGTGCTTTGGTTTGTCTATAAATAGAACAGTGCCTGTACCGTTCTATTTATCACTTACACATTCTCTACACAAACAAAGTTATTGAGTGATCAGGCTGAGGGGGAGAAATTGTAATAACTTGTACTTAAATTTCAATCTGTGATGACGAATGAAATGTACTCGTTTGAAAGCAATTATTCTCTTTGTTAAGATTGCATAGTTATAATTCCGCTGCACTTTCCAATCTTAGTATTCATTCATATTCATCATACTTAAACAAATTTTAACAAATCAAACTCTCAGATCCTAACAATTGGTATCAGAGCTTGGTCAATTAAATTCGATCTAATCAATCAATTTAATATAAATAGATCAGCTCAATATTATAGATATCACTTTGTTTGTTGATTGAAAACAGAGTAAAAGTTTAATTTACGTTCAAAGTTTTTAAACACACTTTGTTTTATAAATAATCAGAGAATGGCTTCTATGAATCAAGATCCACATAACACTGGCACGAGCAACAAACCACCGATGCTTGTCAGATCTGAATACAATATCTGGCAACGTCGGATGAGTCATGTGTTAGCTCAACAGAACACTAGGTGTTGGAAGTCGGTTGTCTTTGGACCACATGTTCCAACTGTCCGAGTACCGAAGATCCCAAGGTCCAAGTACCTAAAAGTGTCGAAAACTACTCCGAGCAGGATTTTCAAAAAATTGAGTTAGATGCTAAGGCTTTCAGTATTGTAGCCATGGCTCTACCAAATGATATCTATGCTGGGCTGCTACACTGTAACAGTGCAAAGGAGTTGTGGGATGCTTTGAAAGAACAATTTGGTGGGACTGAGGATGTTATTGAAAACAACCGTGAAATTCTTAATCAACAATATGAAACATTCAGTCATGTGAAGGGAGAGTCATTAACACAACTATTTGAGAGGTTCAATTGCTTAATAAGTGAACTAAAACTGGTGGGTCTAACTTACCCAAATTCAACTTTGAATCATAGGTTTCTTAGATCACTAAAGGATAAATAGGACACTATTGCAATTGTTATGAGAAACTCAATTGGTTTTAAGGATTTGACTCTAACCCATCTTCATGGTAAGCTCTTGACCAATGAGAGAGAGCTTAACCAGAAAAAGAAGCTCCAGGATTCTGGAAAAGTGTCTGATGATTATGTGTTTGGTAATACAACACTTTTGGGTCAAGATGAGGTACCTGGTAGTAGTAAGGATCAGGGTTATGATCATTACATTGATATAACCACTGGTTTTAACACTGATTCTTACACATCACCCAACTATGCTTTTGCAGCAAGTGGTGATATCCAGGCATCTGACAACACATACTTTGTGTATAATGACCTTCAATACATTGACCCTGTGGACTTAGAGGAAATGGACATTCTGCATCAATTGGCCCTGCTCAGTATTAGAACTAATAATTTCTATAAGAAAACTGGCAGAAGGTATCCAGGTATACACGGTGGGTCAAAAGTGGGGCTGGATAAATCAAAGATTAAGGGTTATAAATGTCATAGAATGGGTCACTTTACTAGGGAATGTAGTAGTCAAAATGGTACACCCATCATCACCTATCAAAACCAAAGGCCTCAGACCAACACTTATCAGTTTTCCCAAAATACCCCTGGACCAAATGTGCAAAACACTGCTCACTTTGCACAGACCTCAACCACTGTTCCTATGCAATATGTCGAAAACACTGTTCCCCAGATTCATTATGTCCAAACCCTGTTGCTCAGGCACAAATGCCAATGGCTACTACTTCATCCTCTGCTCCTGCAGAGACTAGTCAGCAAAGCCAACAGAGCTTTTTCGCACAAGGCTTTGTTGATTGGAGCAGCTTACCAGATGAGCTAACAGATGAAAACATTGCTCTAGTTGCCAAATCTTAAAATGAACCAGGAAATTTTTGTTTCATGGCACTAGAAACAATTGTTGAAGAGACGGAATCTGAGGAAGTGGAGTCTAAGTCTGAAAATGTGACTAATGATGTTGTTGATGAAGTTGTTTCAGCTGAAGAATCTGAAGTGGAGGTTGTGAATCTCTCAGACCCATGGCGTACTGATGACTGTGATTGCCAGTGTAATTGTGCCTTGATGGCTGCTGCTAAGGTATCACCTCAAATCTTAAATGACTTATGTTCAGATAAATGTGTCATAGCATTTGCAAAGATAAAAAAGGTGAATGAAAACTTTAGAAAGAAAATTTTGGAAGATGAAATTCAGTTTGAAAAAATCACTAAAGAGTTAAAATCAAAATTAACTGAAAAAGAATCTGAAATCAGCAGTTTAAAACATGAAGCAACTATAACCAAAGACCAGCTCCAAACTATGATAACCAAATATCAAAGTTGTAAACAGGAGCTTGAGTCCACCCAGGTTGAATGTAAAAAATGGGTGGAATCATCAAAAGGTTTTGAGATGATTGTTAACCAACAGTCTAAAAGTCATGTGAAATTTGGTTTTGGTTTTAATTAAACCACTGCTCAAGTTTCACAAACCACTGACAAAAAGGAACCACAGTTGGTTGAAATCATCCCAACCAATTCAAAAGGTCAGGAAATCAAGGTCACTAAACCTAATGGCAAGAAAATCATTCTTGAAAAATTAAAAGGTTCACCCTCATTTGATGAGATTGAAAAATACCAATTCAAACCAACCTGGTCAGATGAGTGTGATGTCCTTGAAAATTTTCAACCAATGACCTTCAAAACCTCTGATGGTAAAAAGGCACCACAGGCCAAGATCATTCCCTTGAAAGATCTTCCAACTGATGATCAAACATCTGTTGAAAAGAAGAAAGAAAAGGGGAAATCAAAAGACAACTTGTTTTGTGATTTTTGTGAAAAGAAGAATCGTGTTACTAAAAACTATTTTCTTCTAAAAGCATATGATATCAACAAAGGAACAAGTTTAGGTGATTCTAAAATCAAAGAATGTTTAATAAGTAAGAAAAAGAATCACAAAACAAAAGAGTGTCTGTATCTCAAAATTTTTTATGAAAAAATAAAAGAGTACAAGGCTAAAACTCAAGAGAGTCAGATGGTTAGTACTTCAAAAGGAAAACCCAAACAGACTTTTAAACCAGTCCAAACAGCTGTTACCAGAAATCTGAATGAAAACTCTGCTCCCAGAGATGTTCAGGTAACAGATGCTCCGTCTTCTAAGAGGTTTCCAAGAGGACATGGACAACCACCTTGTCATCGTCTGCCACATGTTTATGAAGAGCCCAAAAGGCCTTCAAAACCTAGAGTGAACAGACATCCTCATGGTTATCAACATCTGATAGGAAATGATCAAATATATGTTGGACCAACTGTTGACATACAAGCACTGGCAAATGGCCAACAACAGCTGTTGAACTTAGTTCAAAAACTAGTTCAAACCACTGATCATTCTCCTAAGCTTGAGGCTGAAAAGTCTGAGAACCGATCCAAAGCAAATTTGGCTTTGGACACTCACCAAAACTAATTCCTTACTGATGTGCAGGGAGCTTCTGCATGCTTAGATAGTTTATGGTATGTAGATAGTGGAGGCTCTAGGCACATGACTGGATGTAGAGCCCTTCTTCTGGACTTTCTTGCTCATAGAGGGGGTGATATATCCTTTGGTAATGATTCAAAAGGTAAAGTGTTGGGTTCTGGGACTATTCAAGCTGGGAGACTTAAGTTTGAAAATGTTAATCTAATTGACAATCTGAAGTTTATTCTTCTTAGTGTTTCACAAATGAGTAAAAAACGACATGGGTCATTCTTCACTAAGAAAACATGTAAAATTGTTGGACCAGAAGTGGTTGAAAAGATTAACACCATCATTGCTGAGAGCAAAGCACAACTTGTTGCTCACAGAAGTGGCAATGTGTATGTAGTTGATATGTTGAAGGATAATCCTATGGCAAATGTCTGTCTGTTCTCTGCTGCCTCAACCAAAGAGACAGAATTATGGCATAGGAGATTGGGTCATACCAACCTTCAAACTATCAACTCTCTCTCCAAACAAAACCATTTAAGAGCTTTGCCACCAAAAGAATTTAAGTGTGATGAGCATTGTGTTTCCTGCCTAAAAGGAAAACAACATAAAAGCTCTTACAAATCCATTGATGAGTCCAAAACAAGTCAATGTCTTCAAATGTTACATATGGACTTGTTTAGCCCTGTAAAAATCATGAGCCTTAGGAAAAAGAGATTTTGTCTTCTTATTGTTGATGATTTTTCTAGGTTTACATGGACTTACTTTTTACACTCTAAGGATGAGACTGCATGTATTTTGAAGGACTTTGTCACCAAAGTTGAGAAACAATATGACTTGCCAGTAAAAGTCTTTAGAAGTGACAATGGAACAGAGTTCAAGAATAAAGAGTTGGATGACTTCTGTGTGTCAAAAGGAATTGTAAGGCAGTACAGCATTCCAAGAACACCATAACAAAATAGGGTGGTAGACCACTCATTGAGGCTGCAAGAACAATGCTAGTAGATTCTGGTTTACCTCTGTCCTTTTGGGCAGAAGCTGTAAACACTACTTGTTATGTTCAAAACAGAGTTTTAATCAACCCTAGGCATCAAAAGACTGCTTATGAAGTTCTATTCAAACTCAAACCATTAATATCATTTTTCAAAATCTTTGGCTGCCCATGTTTTATCTTAAATCTAAAAGATTCAATTTCAAAATTTGCAGCCAAAGTAGATTGTGGATATTTTCTGGGATATTCTTCTACTGCCAAGGCCTATAAAGTGTTTAACACAAGGACTAGGACAGTAGAGGAAACTCTGAATGTGAAGTTCAATGAGCTTTCATCATTGAAAATCCCAGCAAACCCTGCAGAACCGTTTGACTTAGATAAATTCAAATTTGAAGATATCACTTTGAAAACTGACAATGCAGGTACTCTACAGTCTTCACAACAGGATTACAGATATGACATTGTGATGCCACAGTCTTTCTGCAAAATTTATCCTGATTCAGGGCAAGCAGATGTTCAAAACCCCGCCACAACTGAGTCAACCACTGTTGGCCAGTCTTACCCCCAAACCACTGCCTCATCAAGCTCAACCACTGATCCACTATTTCCTGACAAAAGTCCACTCCCTGTTGACAAAAGTCCATCCATTTCTACACCACTTGGGCCTATTCCCCCACTTCCATTTAAAACCTCTGTTGGCACCACAGAAGTGCAAACAGATGTTTCAACAGCTGATACCTCAAACCTCTGTCCTTCACCTCAAAATGCCATAGTTCCATACAGAGGAGATCTAATCTTCCTAAGAGCTCATCCACCTGATCAAATTATTGGCAACATCAGTGAAGTGGTGCTCATAAGAAGTCAATCCTCAAACATTTGTCTTTTTGCTGGTTTTCTATCACTCACACAACCTGTCAAGTACCAAGAGGCACTGAAAGCAACAGTTGGGTAGAAGCTATGCAAGAAGAGCTCCTTCAGTTCAAAAGATAACAAGTATGGGAACTTGTACCATTGCCAAAGGATGTATGTCCAATTGGCACAAAATGGGTCTTTAAGAACAAAACAGATGAAAGGGGTATTGTTGTCAAGAATAAAGCCAGGCTTGTGATTCAAGGCTTCAGACAAGAAGAAGGAATAAATTATGATGAAACCTTTGCTCCTGTAGCTATGTTTGCCACTTGTGTTTGTGCAAGATACCAGGCATCACCTAGATTATTGCTGTGAAAAGGATATTCAGATTCCTAAAAGGTGCTCCCACACTTGGTATCTGGTACCCTGCTAATGGGAACATTGAGCTTTCAGGTTATTCAGACAGTGACTTTGTTGGTTGTCAAACCACAAGGAAGTCTACATGAGGAGGGTGCCAATTCCTAGGCAATGCCTTGGTTTCTTGGCGAAGCAAAAAGCAAGCAGCTGTTTCAACATCCACTGTAGAGGCTGAATACATTGCTGCTGCAAGCTGTACAGCCCAACTTATGTGGCTTCAAAACCAGCTACTGGATTTTGGTATAACTGCTTTGAGGACTCCACTCATGTTGGACAGTCAAGCTGCTGAAAATATCATCAAAAATCCGGTCTCCCATTCCACAACAAAACACATTGATATCAAACATCATCTTGTCAGAGACAGCTATGAAAAAGGTTTGATTTCTCTACATCATGTTCAAACAGAGGATCAGCTGGCAGATGTGTTGACAAAAGCTTTAGACACATCTACCTTTGCGGATCTGATCTCTCGGATTGGTATGCTAAACATGGAATAAAATAAAAATGTTTTCATGAATAAAAGCATTAAAATGATGTTAGAAAAAATCAAAAATTCATCCTTAAAAATAGTTTAGGTTGAAAAATCTGCTCAAACATCTGATCAGATAACACAACCACTGTTTCAGTCATTAAACCACTTCGGGTTGAAAAATCTGTTTCAAACATCTGATCAGATGAAACAATTGTTTTCACAAACATCTGTTGACTAAAGTCAAACAGCTATTATAAACAATTGTCATCCACTATAACAGTCCTTCCATCAGATGTTTGCCAATTATGCTCTCAAAAGCAGCGTTTTGGCCACATCAGCGGTTTTCACCTGAGACTATATAAACCCCTGTTTTCCACAGCAGTTGTTCCACCGTCTCATCGAATTCAAAATTCTAAAACCGCTTTCTTCAACCTAAAACCTCCATTAAAAAGCCTTCGACTTTCTCAGTATAATCCATAAAATGGATCTTCAACTGAAAGCTCCTCACAACTATCTTCCATATCTGACCAAAACAGATGAAAATCAACATTTCCATACCATCATTGATACCTTGAATACATCTAAGTATAAAACTGCCCTGACTTCAAGTTCACTCATTTACGAGGACACACTTCAAGCTTTCTGGTTGAAAGCTGAAGTTTTGTTTATTGACAAAAAGCCAACCTCCATCGTTTTCCAAATTGGCAACACTAAAGTAGCCATCACCCCTGAAACCATATCCACTACCTTCTCCTTGAATGATCAGGCAGGTAAAGAAAGTTTTGACAAAGCTGAACTCCATCCAGAGTTCATTGAGAGAGGGTATGAGGGACAATTAACTGGGGCAACTATGTTCAAAAAGTTTTTTCCCCCAAACATGAAATTTTTCTTTCACACTCTGCGTGTATGCCTCTCTCCCAAAACAACATCTTTTAATGAAATTCCTTTAAAAGTACAATACTTGGGATATGCCATTTTAACAAACACTGATTACAACTTATCCCAAGCACTGTTTTTGGATTTGGTGAATAATGTGAAGGGGGTTCAGGCTGGGTCAAATAATGATTTCTTGATGTATCCAAGACTTTTAAATGTGATCCTAGAAAAGCTTTTACCTAAAAAGGATTACATAAAGGGACAAGGCCTTCAAATGAATAGCTTGTCTCAAGAAACTTTTACAAGGATGCTAGGTCCTAACCAAGAAAAACCTGTTAAAACAAGAGTTTCAAAAATACAAGCAAAGAAGGTTAAAACAACAACTGTTGTGCAAACCTCTTTTGCTGAGCCCACTGCTCCTGGTGATCATGGCACTACATCCAGTGCTGTGAAACCTACACCAGCCACCTCTAAAAAGAACACTCCATCCACTAAACCCCCCAAGAAACAAACTAAAAAGGTGACTCTGGAGGATGAGATACCAGAGAATATTCCTGTTGCAACACAAGAGCAACAAACAACCACTGTTGATACTTCCTCTCAACAAGTGGTAAAATCTCAGCCTAGCCAAACTCCTCATGTATCCTCTCAAAAGGATCATGTTGTAAGCCAATGGGACACACATCAAGGGGCAGATGATTCACTTGAACATCTATTCACAAGTCCATCTCCCAGGGCTAATATTCTTGTCACTCCACAACCCTCACCGTCAATTCTTCCAACTATGCAACCATTGTTTGAGGCCATTGACAAAACTCTGGACACAACCAGTTCCTCTCAACCACCTATCACTGAGAGTGCACCTCAACAAGTGACTAGTCCAGAGAAAAGTCAACTGGTCATCACTGAGAGTGCACCTCAATGTGGTAGTTCAAGTGAAGCAGCCACTACTGTTGTAGAGACCATTGTCTCACTTCAGGACAGTGGTTACATCAATCAGACTTCCTTGAAGAGAACAATTGTTAAGGCAACAAGATTGACCTCCATTCCAGTTGGAAGTCCCCAGTACCAAGAAAAAGGGGCATCTGGTTTCTTTCTTATGGATACTCCTCCTAGGACTTAACCAGTTACAACTACCACCTCTGGTAGGAGCTCAGGTGATCCCATTAACTTGGGTGATGGGTTAAGATACAAAGAATTGACGGAAAGAGTGGATGCCATTGAATCTTCTGTGTCTGAAATCAAAGGTGATATCAAGACCATTATGAACACCTTGGTGACACTCACCCAAAGTCAACCATCAAAAGAAGAGATAGCTAGTGAGTTATGGAAATCTGTCAGCCTTATCATCATAGCTCATAGAAAACTAGTTGATCAGACACAAGAGACCTACATGCAAGTGATCAGAAACATGGTGGATGCTAGATTCAATGATACAAAAGCAGACATCAAAGCCATAAAAGATCATTTGCTGAAGACATCTGGCTCTGCCCCCACAACTATACTCAGAGATGAAGATGACGATGAATTCATGGCAGCTGATGCCAAAAAGGGGGAGAGTGGTAGAGACAGACTAAAGAAGCTGAATCCTTTTGGGGCTCCACCTTCTTCTGAAAAGTCTGCTCCAGAGCCTGTACCAGAGTCTGACCAAACCACTGTTGAAGCTGAAGCAGCCAAGACTAAAGAGGTTGATGAATCAGCCAATGTAAGGGCTGAAAAGATTGCTGAAGCTAAAAAGATCAGGGCTGAGACTTTACAAACTAAAGAAGAGAATCTTTCCAAAAAGAAAGAAGAACAACATCAAGAAAATGATAATGTTGGTACCTCAAAAAGGAAAAAGAGGCTTGCTTCTCATGTCAGGCAACCTCCATCAAGATCAGAAACTTCTGTTGCTGCTACACCCAAAACAACTGCCAAATCGTCTACCACAACATCTGCAACCACCACAACAGCCTTAGCCTTGACCTTACCACCCATTCCATCACCACCTCAACCATCTGCTGGTGCTACACAAGTACAAATAGATGTTAATATTCCACATTCACCACCATCTCCTACCATCTTATAAAAAAGGAAGAGAAAATCTACCTTTGTCATACAAGAAGAAAACATAGCCACCACATCACCACCAACTCAACCCATCCCTGCCATTCCACTCCAATCATTCTCACCACACAGTTCAAAAATCATCACCACAAAATCACCAACATCTGATCTTCCTTTAGCTGCTCAGTATCCCCTTGAGCTTGACATGATCAAGGGGGAAATTCAGTCGTTCTATAATACTGAGGATGCTACACAATTGTCCTTCCCTTTTCTGTCAAGCCTGAACTTACCAAAGCCCAAAAACCTTAATGAATACTTGAAACAAAAGGTTCAACAGGCAGACTTGATAATAAAAGAGATGTGCAAAGGGAAGGATGACAGGATTGCTCAGGGAATCCATTCAGCAGAGCTTGGCAAATTGAGAAGGATTGAGGATTTTGCCAAGGACCTAAGCAAGTCCATGGGTGACAACAGTCAATAAACCCGGTCAACATCCGTACGTTTTTCATTTATAATTGTCATTTTGTGTGCATCATTCCACAATTTCCATGCATTATACCCCCCCCCCAGGCTAGTAGAGCATGAGTTAATCAGAAAACTCAACACAGTACACTTGTTTAGTCATACAACACCCGGACATGCCACCAAACAAGCATTACAAGAGGTTGTTTCCCTCTAACACATGGTAATGCACCCCTAACACACGTTTGTGAACACAAAGATCATCATGGGATATCATTAAACAAACCCATGACACATAAGAAACAAAATACATGTTAGTGTCGTCATCAAGAGGCACAAAACTTAATCAGCTCTCACCATTTCTAGACCCGGTGATATTCCTATACCAAAGGGTAACTACAGACTACTTAATAAACACAATGTACAATCACAATACTATTAACATGAATGGCCGATTGATTAACATAATATGTTAAAGTCTTGGATCATAGCAAAGCCACTTGTCTTGGAACTACAAAAGCTATACTCATATCTATATATATACACACGACACCTCACATATATCATCATGTACGCATGACTACTCAACTACAATATGCAAAAGAAGACCCTACCCAACTAAACCATCTAAACTTACGTGACTAGCTAGTTAACACCTCATGGATCTTCACATTTGACCTATATCTAGCCGACTTTAACACCTTGAATGTCAACTTTCACTAAACAAGGTAACAAAACAACCAAGTCAACTACTCTCTAATCTCTTGCACATGATCGGCCGAAGACAACAAGGAGTCCATGACACACCTAAGAGTTATACTAAAGTGATAACCTACCTTCTTAGCTCACATAATCCCAAGCATGATCATGACTTAAGTTGGAAACCCCCTTGCACACCTTAGCCGATTTTAAGCTTCATGACAAGTCTCTATCACCTTGAACTTTCCAACATTACACCAAATTAGGAACAACTATCTCACTTCAATCACCTAAGACAACTACCCTTCCATAACAAGACACAAACAAACAACCCTACTCTACTCATGTTTGCGGCCCATAGTGACAACACAAGAAACACAATGAGACAAGCTAGGAAACCATGTAATGTCACTATCTATCCTCACTTCTAGGAAGGCACTAAGGCCGATCCAATGGGGACACAACACCTCAGCTAGAAGCCACATGAGGGAAACCATCTAGAACCTTGCAAGATAAGCACTTTCACATATATAGTAATCAAACAAGGTTATGACAATTAGATGATCCAAGTCAACCCCACCCTCTTTGGTAGAAGCATGCAATTCGGCTCAAGCATGCTAGCCTTTTTCTTTTTTGATTGATTATAGCTTACACCAATCTTACACCAAATGATGATTAACACCAAGGATCAAAGCACTTCCCAAGATAATGAACATTGCCTCTTTTGTTTTTGTCCTCACCCCATCGATCCACTATAAATAGGAGCATCAAAGAACACTTGAAACCACACCTCACCTCTCTAACTCTCTCGGCTCCCTCTCTAGGCCGAACCACACCCACCTTAACTCAAGAACCATCAAGAGCAATCTAGGAAGGAAACTAGGAGACCCGAAGGCTTTAACCATCGGCCATCCTCACTTTGCTCTACTAGGTAAGTAATCTAAGCTCTACAAGTCTTTTATAATCGGCTAGTATGATCACTCAATCCCTTTAACCTTTCATAACAAGCAATCGGTCCTATACTCACACACAAGTCACCTACATTGCCTTACTGGATGATAAATCACTAAACTAATCACCATATTGTAGTAATAGCACATCTAGTTCACTAATCATCAACCCTTGCACTACTGGGATAGTTTGTAATGTCATGATCACCCACAAGTAATCGGCCTAGCATTAGCACAACTCGTGAATCATGATCAAAAGGATAGGCTTTCCATGAATCGGTCTTATTATAATCAAGAGTAGTTGAATTGTATTTTGGAAACCATGTACGACTTGGATCACCATGTAATTGGACGGATTACATGAATACGAGCCCACTTGGCTTAAGTCTAAAGCTAAGGCTAATCACGTGGTGATCAAGACTTAAAATGATGCAAAACTCACAAATATATCATCTGATAACACTACAAGGCTCAAATAAGCTTAGAAACGGTTAAGATGATCCATTAACTAATCGGTATCCTATTTTGTACAATGAAAACCAATCGGCTACATTTAACTAACATATGTTAACAAGAACCGAAACATGTATTAACTATAAATGGACCTAAAAAGGGTTCTACACCTATGTTAAGCCATGTTTTCTCAAAAACCAACCACACATGGTGATTTGGTGCTAACTCACGGCCCAAATACCCCATGTGGGGCCCATTATAGTTCACCATGGAAATTACATTTTGAAACACCAAAAATCTTGGAATTATATGTTTTATAGAACACTAATGAGTGCCATGTACAACAAAACACATTAAACACAATGGTCCATAAGTGTCGGGTGAACAATTTGTATGATAAACAACCTCCGGGTGACTTACCGTGTCCATAATTATCATAAGGTAACATTTGTCAGGACGGTGATCATCTACTAACTCACTAGACCACATACAACTCAACAGGTGAGTTTCTACGGCCCCATTTTACTATTTTACATTTTTGGGGGAAATACATGCATCAATACTTGTGTCATTTTCAAGTGTGTGTACATTCTATCATGACTACCATGTGGAACTTGAGACATATTGGTTCATGAGCTCACTAGCCCTCGTACAACGTTCACTGTAACCATTAGCTAAACATTTAGCCATGGAACACTTTAATAGATCTATTTGGTTGACACCCCCAATCTTGGTTAGTCGCTCTAACCGGTTACATACAAAAGAGTGTTAGTATTCTACTATTCATACATTGTCTTTGGTGTACAATGCGCGAGGCACAACAGTCAAGAGGTTTGGTTACGGGACTCATGGTTCTCACAGTGATCATTTGCTTAGCTAGCTTGTGATTGGTCAAACACGAATGACACGTTCATTTTACAGTACAATCAAACCTTTAGACTCACCAACATTATTATTGACAAAAACTCGTTATGCATGTGTTTCAGGTAATTAATGGAGGGCCACAGGGATTTGAGAGAGAGGTTCGAGCATACACCACGTGGTACCACTAGATGGGTTTTGTCAATCTTACGATGTTTCGTTTTGATATTATGAATGCTAGACTCTATCATACTTTCTAGTTATTATTATGTTACTTTGTATCACTTATGACGATATCCATCCTTAGTGGTGGTACTATTTAAATAAAAACGTGTATTGCTTGAACCTTGTTCTTGAAAACATTTCAGTCGTTACATCCCGTCTTTCCGCCTTGGTGGGGTGTGACACCATGTCTTCCAAGCCTATCAGTGGTGAGATGGCAAGGATTTCTAGAGAGTCTCTTCTTGATCAAATAATGGCCACCAAGCCTTATAAAGCCTAGAGGAAACATTTACCGGATGGACCATTCAAGCCCTTAAGGAAGAACTACAAAGAATTGAAGAGCTGAAGAATCATAATCAAAAGGCTGATGTACAAGATTTTAGGAAGGGCAAAGACCTTGTCAGACTTTTGAACTTCAAGAGAATGAGGGTTGAACTGGTTGATGCTGGTTATGGTGAGATGAAAAACATAGCCAGATGGTCTGAATTGAGATTGGTGGAAACATATAAGAAGCTTGAAGAAAAGAGAAAGACTGATCCAACACTTCCACCAAAACCAACTTACCCCTGAAGATGAACAAACAAAATCCCATCGGACCCTTTCATTTGAAGCATTACTTCCTTCAATATACATCAATGTTGCTGCCAGAAGACAAATCAAAAGGCAAAAAGAGATGTCTAAAGAAGACCAAAAGAAGTTTGCTGATACATATGTGAAAGAGGGAATCTTTAACCAGGTCAAGTACTTCTCTGATCCCATCAGCGAAGAATTAAGAAGAATCATTGGGAGACCTCCATCACCTAACTCATCATTAATAAATTTGCAACCCTAAAATTCATCAGACTCAAAATTCTAAAATGGAAGGTTGACAAAGCCACCCATGAATTGACATTGCTCAGGTCTAATGGAAAGATCCAAAAACTCTCCATGGATGATGCATATGGTCTGAGTGCACATGACCTCATGGATCTTATGAGTTTGGAACTTGAAAGGGAAGCTGGTGATCTCTACTCCTTTGACTTTGAACTTCAATTGAAGGGTCAGATTAGAGAGAGCCTGATGAGAAATTAAGATCAAGAATAAAGACTAGTTTTGGCATCATCTGTTCTAGGGGGAGATTGTTGGGTTTGCTGACCTGAAAAAGAACAGATGATTAAAAGCCAAAATATTCTAAGTGCTGCTCCTTAATAAAACAGTTCTCCTCCTTAAAGACTGATGACACAAACTGCTGATGACTAAAGTGCTGCATATTGAAGATAACAACTGATGAACAAAGTGCTGACAAGGAATAAAGACAAAGTACTGATCAAGACCAAAGGTCTGCTGGAGCCCAACAGCACTTAGGCTCCACCAGATGCTAAAGATTATCAGATGTTCCTTATCAGTTATTTAGCTATCAGTGGTTTACTCAATGTAATAGTAGTTTAGTATAGCAGATGTTTTATGTTGTTAAGGTAATTAGCTGTCACTGTCTAAGGTGACGTCAGTCCTAGGTCATCAGTGCTTTGGTTTGTCTATAAATAGAACAATGCCTGTACCGTTCTATTTATCACTTACACATTCTCTGCACAAACAAAGTTATTGAGTGATCAGGCTGAGGGGGAGAAATTGTAATAACTTGTATTTAAATTTCAATCTGTGATGACGAATGAAATGTACTCGTTTGAAAGCAATTATTCTCTTTGTTAAGATTACATAGTTATAATTTCGCTGCACTTTCCATTCTTAGTATTCATTCATATTCATCATACTTAAACAAATCTTAACAAATCAAACTTTCAGATCCTAATAGGGATCTTTATCCACCAGACGAAATATGTTTCTGAAGTCTTGAGCCGATTCCAGATGGATGATTCGAAGCCAATTGATACTCCTATACAACCCAATCACGGGATTGGAGTTGATGCTAAGGGGGAGCTTACTTATCCCTTTACATATCGTGCCATTGTCGGATCTCTCATGTATTTAACTGCGTCCCGGCCGGATATAATGTTCGCCACATGTCTTTGTGCCTAATTTCAATCGAAGCCGAAACAAAGTCATCTAGTTGTAGTTAAACGAATCCTTCGTTATCTGAAGCGTACTCCATCATGCGGGTTTTTAATTTTAGGGGGAGCTTTTCATTTTTCAGAAAATCCAAAAACACTGAAAATTTTGAAAATCCATAAAAATTAGAAAATCCAAAATGATTTTTCTAGAGAAAAGGAGGAGATGATAGTACATCAGTGAGGATCCGTCACATGCTAAAGATTTGTAATGTTTAAATAAGGCGTGTGATGATTTTGTGTGATGTGCTGGTAGACTTCGTAGACTTATTATTGAGTGCCTTAGTGATACAAATATAACGAACTACTCGCTAGTGGCTGAACACCTCATGGGCATATGGTTTTAGTACCGAAATTTCGTTTGATAGGATTGCCAAAATATGAGGTTTTGGGTCGTTATGTTAATTGTTATCCGGGGTATCTTGACTGATCTTTTGTCGTATTGATTTACAGACCTAGATTAAGTTGAGATATTTGCTAAAAGGGTTTATATGCCAAAACCTAAAAGTTACCGAATTGGGGAACTTCATGTATAAAAATGATCAAAGATCATTTAATGTATCGTATCAATTCTATGATGAAAATCATATTTGATATCAGCCTCAACCTGGTATGTGTGCACATGTTACTTTGTAGCATTGATTTGCTGACCCGTACACCTCTGTGCCTCGTATCTTGTAAATAACGGATAATAATGGCATAATCACGCGTTACGACGAAGCTTTGTGCAAATTCCTTGATACGGGAGTATGTCGTGTGCGTGGGAATCATAAGCTTGTTAGTTTTAATTAGGGGTGTAAATGACACGTAGCGGCTCGAGATCGGCTCGGGATCGGATCGGTAAAAAGCTCGAATGAGCAGAGCCTTAACGAGCTCTAGCCCGAGCCCGAGCCTGAAATATGGCTCGTTTAGTTATCGAGCCCGAGCTCGAGCCCTAGATACAAAGCTCGATTGGGCTCGCGAGCCTAATCGAGCCTTAACGAGCTAGAGCCCGAACCCGAGCCGAGCCTAAGTTACAGCCGAGCCTAAGTTATAGCCTTAACGATTGGGCTCGCGAACCTAAGTTATAGCCGAGCTTTTGCGAGCTCGAGCCGAGCTTTTGAGCTCGTTTGAGATTCTCAAATCACCTCGAGCCGAGCCGAGCCGAACTCGAGCTTTGGATTTTGCTAGCGAGCCGAGCTCGAGCTCAAGATTGTAGGCTCGAACCGAGCCGAGCTCGAGCTCGAGCTTCACAAAACCTTAACGAGCCCGAGCCGAGCCCAGTTAGGCTCGGGCTCGGCTCGACTCGTTTACACCCCTAGTTTTAATACACTTAACGTGTATCATTTTAAAGCACTGGTTAACGGTCTGCGTGTGAGCTTATGTGGATCACAATATCAGCAATTTCCGGATCCCACATTGTCTTTAATGATAATATATTAAAGATCAACGGTGTGATCAGATTTCTCATAAACTGATATGATCCTCTTACCAGAAATCACAAAATGTTTACTGATTTCAGTCTTTAGTTTTTCTCATATATACAAAAACTCAAAAAGATTTTTGGTGTGTCTTAGCATAAATTTCAGAAAATCCAAAATTTTTACATTTTTGTGTTATTTCGATAACCGATGTTGGATGATAGTCATTTTCTGAAGTTTCACGAACCAATTTGAGTTTTGTATCATTTAAATGAAAATTTTTGAGAATTTGAATGTTTAAATGTTTGAAAATGTCAAAACGGGAATAGAATTGGACATTTGGTAAAATTTCACTTTTTCCAGATTCTTATTCGACCTTTCGTTAGATCGAATGAGTTTCTGAGGCTTTGATTCGAACCAATTTAGGAGGTCGACTGAGAGTGGTTTAGTTTTAAATTTACATTCGAACCCCATTGATATTCACAATAAACAACACTATATGAACACATGCATATTTAAAAACATAAGTTTAAAACCATTAAACAGTAGCGGAAGCTTCGTTACAAATCAAAATCCAAAAGAACTCCCAATTGTTCAACATAAGTAAAACATGATCCTAAACTAGACGCCGTGCAGACGCGTGCGCCCTAGTCCTCGTATGCTACCTTAGCGACCTGAGAAAAACATGCCAAAAGTTCGTCAGCACAAAATGCCGGTGAGTTCACAGGTTTGTAATAAAAGTACCAAGTTCACCCTGTCCATACTATGCAAATATGTAAACCAAAGTACGCTAGCTAGGCGTATGTTTTGTCACTACTACGATTGGAAAACCATTACGAACACGCATACCAGAAGCATTGCCCGAATAATGTATCGTTCCTGTTTGAGACAATATGCACCCGCCGGCTCCTAGCCGACGAGCGGGGCAGGTCACACCCAATAGATCTATCCACATTTCCCCGTTGTGCTACACCGCACATTCATGGTTTCCCCCGGGACTTCCAAAGATCGTATAGTAACCCAAAGTAACCCATAGTATGACAGTTGTTACCAAACACAAGTTTAACGCATGTTTTCTCCCCCAAAAGTAAAACCAGTTAAAGTGGGGCCGTGAACTCACCTTAGGTTGCGTTACTTCGATTAATGAATAAAATCAGCAAGCTATGCTAGCCCCGTAAAGCGGCGACCTAACATATGACAGTTACAAGTACTTAGACTAATAACCCGTAGGTTAGTTAGTCCCTAGATGTCCAGACCATAACCAGGTTCGTTTGAAAACACTTTGATTGTTAAACTGACCAAATGTACAAGACTCGACATCCCATTGGTGACCCGAGACTCCCCGTGTTATACTTGCACTCTCAATCATACAATCATGCAATTACACTCAACATACGTTAAAGTTCAACAAATCTAACACATAGTTCAAACAGCACATAAATAAGCCCGAGCACGTGTTACCAAGTTATCAGGTATGATACGGGGTTCCTAGCATGTTCCTAGGTGTCAAATCGGGTCTCGGAATGCCAAAATACACTTACAGCAGCAGTACAGGCGATTAGGAAAAGTCAACTAGCGATTATGGAAGTCAACAGGCGATTATGGGGGCTAATCGCCCTTAATATAGGCGATTAGGTCATAAGACATGCATTTCAGGAGTTTATCAGTCGATTAGGTCGTAAGACATGCAATTCAGGACTTAACTAGCAATTAGGATCACAATCGCATGAAATGAAGGCAATTAGGCCCCCAATCGCCTATACTATAGGCGATTAGGCTTCCATATCAGGCGATTGGGCTCCCAATCGCCTATAGCATAGGCGATTAGGGTCCCCAATCGCCTTCAGCAGTTCTGTTCCGGTTTTTCGCGCGTTTAACCCTCCAAATCAGATCCGGAACGTGTGGAAACACCAAATATTGATCATACAACATTATCAAACATATTTCAAGCAAAACCCCTAGCTTATCATTGTTCTACCAGCCCCGAATGCAAGCGTTTTCCCAAAATAGTATACTTAGCATGAAAACATCACATCAACATGCACAACTTTTACCCTAAATAGCAAATACTCAGATTTCATCATGTTACCACGTTATCCGATCATCCCCTACTGATCTAACATCATTCTACAACAAACCCTAACATCAAACAAATAGCAAAATACCTCATATCATACAAAATCATCCAAAGTCATTCAAATGGGTCAAAATACTCAATATTCACAATACACTTCCAAAACCATCCAAACTCCTAAGACATCATCATCCTATCATAAACAAGCTGTAAACACCTTAATAACATAATAACAATCCTTTTTGAATGATAAAAACCCTATCTTTTAATCATATTTAACACATACAACATGCATAATGGTTTGGACTTGTTTAAAAACGATTTTCATAGGTTTTCAAAGACACAAGGGTTTATAAATCAGGTCTGGACCTTTAGGGAGTAAAAAACAATCATTCAAAGGTTTGGGGATGAAGAACACACCTTGGTTTTATGAGGAATTGATGTGTAAAGCTTGAAAATGGGTGTTTTGATGCTAAAACGTGTTCCAGAGGGTGTTTGGGAGTTGGGATATGTTATGAGACGGCTAGGGTTGTATTAGAGGTGTTTTGGAGGTCAAGGGTGGTATTTATAGGCGTTTCTAGTCGTTTAAAACACGTCAGGCGATTACGCAGCAGTATCAGGCGATTAGGGCTCCTAATCGCCTATAGCTATAGGCGATTAGGGCCTAATCGCCCTCAGGATACCCCCAATCGCCTTCCTATAGGCGATTACCGAGGCTAATCGCCTTCAGCCTCTGCATAATCGCCTATAGGGTCTGATTCTGTGTATTTGGCACGTTAAACTCCGTTTTAACATATGTTAACATGTTTTCACATACCGACAAGTCACATAAAGATTACAATCACATAATACATGCAAACAAACACATTCACACTCGTTCACCAATTCCCGGGACTCGAGACTTGTGTTTCTACTAAGGTTTGACGATTCCACGAATCGTCAATCCTTGCATACCTGGTTTAATGGCCGACATCTAACGATCCTCTAGGTTGTACTAATGACTCCCGAACTATAACACGACTTAACCGACCTAGTTAAGTATACTGTACGCGTGACTCGCTAAGGTAGACTTTGACCCAAACAAGGTTATTAACCTGAGTTTGCCGGGTGTCATATATATATATATATATATATATATATACACACACCCACTGTTTTGCCTTTGATTTTTAGACCTTATATTCTTGTTCCTTGTGATTTACTGATCATTTCCATAACAAATTTACAGGTAATGGCTTTGTATATGATTCAGAATCGTCAAATGAAGAACATGAACCCTAACTTGGAATTTATTAGACTTACACATGTTGTTAATCATAATTGACCATACACAAACAATATTCGATGGTTTTAGGGGGAGATTATCACAAAATCTAGTGTTTAAATTGATTAATTAACTAAGTCAATTGATTGAAACCCTAGATTTTAGGAAAATCATCTGAAATTGTTTGTTTGATAAAATTGAACATTATATACTGTTAGTCGATTAGATTAGAAGGTTTTGCAATCAAAATGGTTTAAACAAAGATTTGGTCATTTCAAATTTCAATTGATGTACATTCGACCATTTGAAGGGTCGAATGAATATCAATGAGGTCGAATGAATATCAATGAGGTCGAATGAACAGATTTGATGTTCATTCGACATAAATCAAACTCATTCAAGCCCTCAAAAGGTCGAATGAAGAAGGTATTTTGACTATTTTTCATGTTTTATCCGAATTGACGTATTTTTGTATTGTCTCAATGGTTTTGCAGATTAAAATGGCTGAACAACCACAACAGGAGGTCCAACAGCAAGTAGCACCAAAAGAGTTGAATTTTGAAGCCAAACATAATTGATGTGCATACATTAGACTAGTTTCCAAGTATGAAGAATTCACAGGAATTATTGAATTTCTGAAAAGATCAAGGATAGTGTATGCGATTGCTCAACCAGTTACGATTTACAAAGATCACCAAGAGGAATTCTGGGAAAAAGCTGCTTTAACATTCTGGGAAAACAAGACGTGTATTCAAAGCAGAATTCAAAGACATACGGTGCTAGTGAATGAACAAGATATCAAAGAAGCACTACAGCTAGAAGATTCTCTTGAGGATCCAATTGAGTATCCATAGACAGTGCAGCGTGCTTGTTATCTTAGGATGAAGTACAATGGTCCTATCACTGATTTTCAGTTACACAAAGCCAAACTGTGTCCTCCATACAAGCATTTGCTAAATGTAATACTTCACGTTTTTGGACTAGTTAGTGGAGGCTATGATGTGCTAAGGAACACCTTATGTTCATTATCTATTGCCTTGATATTGAACAAGCCATTTAATGTATCTGGGAAGATATTTCATCATATGAAGGAAGTGCTTCAAGGATTGAAGGGTGATAAGTTTTTGATGTACCCCAGATTTCTGCAGATGATATTTGACCATAAGTACAAAGATTTGAAGAAAGATCCATTGCAAATAGTTAATCAAGCGCATATGAACATGACTACTTTGAATCGGATAAAGACATATAAGGGACAGACTGATGAAGAGAAACCACCAAATAAGCGTTTGTTTGGTCATTGGGTTCTGTTGCTTATGAAGATCCAGGGTTGGATAAAGTGAGACATGCTGACAGCTCTGATGCATGGAAACGTCCAGAAGGCACCATACCCCGTACCGGAAATTCACCGGGGACGGAAACGCCTACGGGGACGGCTGCGAAACAGTTCTTGGCCATTTCCAAAAATTTGGGGACGTTCCTTGACCGCTTCGATTAGTCAACTGACGTTTCTTGTACCGTTTCTAGTTTTGGGGACATTTTTTTAAAGTTTCCAGCACTCCGGGGGTATTTCTTGTAAGTTTCCAAGGTATTTCTCGTCGGACGGTGATCTGTGTAGCCGGCCGGTAGCATTAGGAAGAAGATGGATTATAAAGAAATGTATATTGTATATTATTTAAATAATAAACACAAAAGTAAAAGTGAGTACTAGAGTAGACTGTACCATAGGGAAATGCAAATTCTTTTTTATATGACTATTTAATTAATTTACTTATTAGCTTTTTTTTTTCAGTTTAACATTAAATAACGATATGTAAGTTTTTGTTTTAACCTTCTTCTTTTATTAACCACTACTTTATTTTATATTATAGATTAAGGTTTTACTCTTTTATTATTTTACTATACTTATAGAAAATTTCTATTACGACCCTCCGGTTGAATACTTCTGGTTCCGCCACTGTGTATCATGTAGGGTTTTTGCAGGAGATACTTTTGACTTGATGGAAGACGTAGGCTTTTTGCAGTTTGCGGATCTTTCACTAGATGTCCCGGATCTTAAAAACGGTTTGATTGATAATATTTGATTACCTTTGCTTTAGAAGATGTATGAATTTTGAAAGATTTATTATTATCTTTGGAAGATGTATGAATTTTGAAGTTTACCTCAACGTATGAATATATTTTAGGGTTTGTGGTACATTATCTATAATATATATTTCTTTTTTTACGTATTTATTTCAGCCAAGATAATAGTTTAAAAATGCCACAGATTTGATATATACAAATGTCATAAGTAAACTAAAATTTGTGACCATAACATTACCAAAAATGAATGGCTAGATTGATGTTTACTAAAATTAAGGATTTATTTAAATAGAACAACAAATTAAAATTTTATTTGAAGAGTAAAAAATTAGAGACGGAAGGAAAATCTTGGATTTATAATGTTTTCTATTTGACTTCAAAGTCAAACATCGAAAACATAGGATATTTTAGTAGAATGTGGAAAAGGAGATTTAAAAGGCCTTAGGATTCAATAAGCTAATACAGGGGGATTCAAACAAAGTAAACTTACTGATGCATCATACAAACCATATGATGAAAAAAATATAGCAACTTTCTCACCTGGATGCTATAAGCATGGAAACAGTGACAATCACACTCAAATGCTTACTAAAAACAACAAATAAACCATAACTTAAGAACAGATTTGATTCGGTGTAGAAACTTGAATGAAAAAACATCGATTGAAGATTAAAACACACAAATATGATGTAGAAACTTGAATGAAAAAACCTAGTTCGGTAAACAAATCAACCATTAACATTAATATTTCAAAACCAATAAACACTTCCAAGCAAACTAACACATAAGTGAAATATTACATACCAAGTTTATAACTTGTGGATTGAGATCTGAGATCTACTTTCGCTTCAAGTTGCAAGTTTATCAAGTTTGTTACACGTTTCCGAATTGATTGCCAGAACGATATGGAGTTCTTTGAATCTTTACATCCACACTTCAAATCGCCATTGTTTGAGAAATGGAACCGATGAAATTTGGGGTTTTGTTAGTGATGAAGAGGGACGAAACACAAAACCCTAACATCGATAAAAGACATAAAAACTTAATTAAAAGGTAAAGTGAACAAAGAATCTATAAAGATAATGGCAAATATGTTTGGAACATTGCGTTTGTATGCTTTGGGTAGAGCTATCTATTTTTGTGATGAAAGATGTTGATTTTACAAGAAATTTAATATATGCTTGTTTGTATTGATTTATGTACATGAACACTTGTTTGGTTTCATATATGTTAATTTGTGTTTATGAATGTTCATTTGTGTTTATGAATGTTCATTTGTGTTTGCTTGCGTCGTTTTTGTCCGGCGTCTATAGTTAACAAACGAACGCGTTCATTTCCTTAATGAACAAACACGAACAACAAATCTAATTCATTAAGCATTCACAAATGTTCGTGAATACATTATTTCCTTAGAAAAAAATACATGAACTAGGCATGTTCGTGTTCGTTCAATTCGTTTACAACCCTAGAAATGACTTTCTTTCATATCACCCGAAGATACAACACCAAACTATATGTAGGTTTAGTTTAAACTAGTATGGGTAATTTACAGGCTAGTCATGCGAACATGTTTAGCTATATAGATTACTTTTGGTTTAACCTACGTACGTAAGTTGAGTCATTTAATTATACTTATCTTTATAAATGTTTTATATGTGCCATAAGTTAAACCAAACAAGCAGTATGTGCAAAGCTAGAAGATAAAAGAAATAGGGGCATCAAGTTTTGTAGTTTAAATGTAAGCATATTACATACAAATTTATTTTTTAAAACCACAAGGCCTCAAATGCAAGAAAAAAAAACATTTGGATGAAAGTGGCAAAAATACCAAACCATAAGGATGAAAATAGTAGTTCACTTAAAAATATAATACAATCTATACTTCTATACTTATCTGTACTATTATATAATACATCCTATATGTCCTTAAAGGTAATTTCACATCAATTTTAAGATAGCATATGACAAGCCTCTTTACAAATCTCTATATTTTTGTCATTTCCTTCCCTTTTTTGCCCCTTATGTATAACATATTATGCACATTGTATATGTGTGTAATACATACCAAAGATCTTTTCCACCATGTAACTTATCTATACTACATTATAAAGGAGGAGGCATGGACAAATATGTCCATATTGTCAAAGTTAAGATGGCATCCCAAGAGTCTCAAGTGTAATCCCCAAATTTTTACACCATTTCTTCCATTTATACCCTTATGTACCATTTTTCAGATTACATTTCTAATGTTAAGTGAGATTAGTTTACATTTCATTCATTTGTTGTAGGACATTCAAATTCGAGGTGTTAATCGAAATGAGAAGAATATACGTATGGCCAATATGTACCCAAACTCTAGACATTATCTGACCTATCGGCACTCGCTAAGGGTAAGTAAGCCTTTCTACTTTATAGTTTCTAATAATTCTATTTAATGAATTCAGTTCATGTGGATTCTCTTGGTTATTATCACTGGAGATGGTAAAAAGAGCTTCTTAGGTGTCGGGCGTGTGTAGCGGGTCAAAACGGTTTGGTCAGAATGGGTAATTTGTAAGGAGTTAAATTCCTTTTTTATTGAATTTTAAAAATAATTTATGTATAACATATCAACAAAATATAATTAGTCCGAACAAAGCGATTTAAGAGGTTGTAAGTACTTCCAACACCATTTTCTTGTTAAAAAACATATTATTTCAACTCCAATCTATTCATAAAATTGTTAGACTGGTTTTTCTACACTTTGTAGTTTAGATTTATACATTAATATGTTACGGTAAACTTGTACGATTTATAATGAATAGTTATAATTTTGTTTTATATTTCTTAGATTTTTAGGAAATTAATTCTTTAATTAACTCATGAATAACCGTTACTTATGAGTAATAAAATAACTCAAAAGATCATATTCTTTATAATACAATTCTTAAAAATTTGTGCACCTTGATAACGTTTTAATCATGCATCCTTTATACATTTTCTTTCAGAGTTATGCATCAATTCTTTATCTAAGAATTTCTCCTAGATTCCGGATGATTCTTCGTGGAAAAGATATTCAGCATCACAATATAGTAAATGATATGATGATAGTGAACGAGCTTACAAATCGACCTCAGCCTGGTGCTGATAAGAGTTTCTCAGGATTCAAATGTGATGTCTTTATTAAGTTTGTTACTTATGTATTATTTTAAATTTTATAATCATCTTTTAGGTATTTTAATTAACAGATAGTTGCAGTTGTTACTATAGGATTCGTCGAGGATGTGAAAGCTCATATCGACGTTCAAGGATACAATATTTATCATAAAAACCGACTCATTAAGGTTTGAATGCTTTTTACATGGTGATCCTTGAGGCATTTTACTTGATGGGCCATTTTGGGTTATAATGTTTCCCTAGCGTATTACAAGTTTTTTTGGATCCCGCCGCAACGCGCGGATAAATTCACTAGTATACTATATAATGGGTTCTAGATGGACAAGATGGTAATTTTCATTTAATTTTAATACACATAAAAACATTGTTTTTGCATTTGGTACAAGTGTTAATGCATAAATAATTTCTCATTTACAATATTGTCCCTCTACATTTTAGTATTTAATAATGTAGTGTAATAAATGACAAACAATAATGTAGTGTTATTACATCTAGCATTTATATTTATAATGCAATACTATTTTATAAAAGCTTGTAAAAAACTTATTAATTATATAATAATGCAAATACTAACTTAACGATTCTCTCCTAACGTTCATCGCCACTGTTAACATAACTGCTTTCACTAGCGGACGCCTTAACGATTCTCACTTAACGTTCAACACCACAGTTAACGTAACCACTTTCGCCACCGGTTTCCGTCGCAACTCCGAGACCCACCGCTTCCATTTCCACCACCGTTAATTCCCACCCCTTTCTCTTTATCAACAACTTAAAGTTCCTTTTGACGCCTTCTTTTCTTTTAGTCTACAATCTTCGTTTAGTGCAATGGGTACCCTATTAACATCCGTCGCGTCTCCTCCAACCGCCGGTTCACATGTCGCTTGAAAACCGTTTTACACCCTATATGACATCTACCATTGGCATTTAAACCAATCAATGAATTTCCAACCAATAGTGTTGTAGGGGTTGGGGATGCACTGTGCGCGATCAATGCTTAAAACGACGAAGGGCGCAAATGTGCTGCTTCTACATAGGAGGATGGAGATTTTGAATATGGTGAAGGAGTTTAGGGTGTGTTGATTGATATCCAGGAAGAGAGAGGATATGTTCCATGGTTTGGTTTTTATTGTGGGCAATTTGTCAGGTTTGTATCACAGATATTATTATTGCCTTGGAATTATAAAGAAGAAATTAACAATTGATAAATATATTTAACTAGATTATCCCCCAGCTGCTTCCCGGGATAGACAAATCTAATATGAAGGGACACAATGTGTGTACTATAAAAAAAGAATATGTCATTTTTTCCAAGAATTTTTTTTAAAAGATCAACACCCAATAACTCAACCTACTTCTAGTTTTACATGTGCACATCTTGCTCTAGTGGAGTTTTTGTACATCTTTGCCACTTCCTCAAGACATTCTAAAGCTTTGATGTGAATATGGGAAAAAACAACCAAATTGGTATTAAATAATATGTCATGATGATAATTTATTTAAAAGGCGTGCATGGTAGGTTGATTAATTATCACTTATCAGCTAGAGATTTTACCATGTGTCTACGAATCATAGGCCAAATTTAACCGGCTTACTAACCTTTGTAATTAATATTCCTAGCAACACCAATCAAAATACAAACAAACTGATTCTTACCAAATTGAAATATGTGAATATATATGTAGTTAGCGGGTTCTTATATGTAATAGTAGGTTCAAAAACATATATACTATCATAACATAATTAGTGACTTGCCTATATATGATTAATAAATTAGCTAAACACATTGTGTTTTCTTTCTGCATGAACAAAAACTCACTAAAAAACAATTTTGTTGTTTTTTGTATATCACTATGGTACTCGTTGGAAAGATAATAAAGTAATCGTTAATTTGGTGTAAATTTTTTTTTCAAAAAATTTCATATATAAAAGTTACCAACGTTTAAAAATTGTGAGCGGAAAATAAGGAAAAAATAAAGATAAAAATATTAATTAACATATTTGAAATTTTAAAATAGTAATTAATAGTTCACTAACATTTAAAAAATGTGAGAGGAAAATAAGGAAAAGATATTAATTAACATATTTGAAATTTTAAGATAATACAGATATAGATTTTATTTAAAAACCAAAATATATACATTTAAGAGAGAGCTTCACATGATGCCACGTGGCACATTCAAATAGGGGTTGAGGCCATCATTAAATACTACATCATCTAACTTCAATTCTTTTGTATATAGTTACTAGGTGAAATCCAATGTGATACACACGGGAGACCGAGTCCCAAAACTTAAAGCCTGTTTAGTAAAAGACAATATTATGAACCCATTCGTCTGCTCCGAAGAACAACTGTTTAGTACCGTCTGTTTCATTTCTTTATAAAAAGATATTATTATAAACACGAAAAAAAAAACGTATCCAGACCAACTGTTATGTCTGTTTAGTAAACCCCAAATTAATGATCGATCTATTGTTCAAAGGAAAAACTTTATTCTGTAAGGTCTGCTCCTTTTACGATACCAAGTAATAATACTTATTAGATGTTTAATAACTGGAACTGTTACAACAAAGTCCCAAACATAAATCTACAGACGGATTAAACCTCTGTTGATTTAACACATATAAAATCTACAGACGGATTAATGGTCTGTTGATTAAAACATAAATGTTAATACGATTCAATTTAGCATCACAAAACATAAAAAACTATATATAATCTTCAAAGACATACAAAAATAAAACATAAATAAATACAATCAACGTTAAACATCAAAGATACATAATTTAGAAGATTAAAAAAACAAATTAACAACAGTTGCACGATTTAAGCTTTTTATTTAACCGAAATTTCATAACACTGTTTATTCAAATATTTTACAAGTCATCAACAAATTTGCGAAATAGCAGTTACACGATTTAACCCTATTATTACAAATTCCATAATTTTAGTTATACATTGAATTTAACAGAAATAAATACAAAATGGAAGAGTTATAAAAAAATAAATACAAATATCTCTAAAAAGAGTACTTCACTCACAACAGAATTACAATATGTGACTTTACAAAGTACATAAAAATACAAGAAAACATAAAAAAAACCCTACCAACAGCCAAACCCTAAAGAATGATCTTCCTTGCAGCATGTCCAAAAAAATCATCCAATGAAAAGCAGTAAACGACAGAAGGTCGTATATAAATATCATCAGGATGCAAAAACCTCTAAAATTGAAAATACGAAGGGGATGTATATATTTATATATGTAATAATAAATTGATGTTTTCCTTTGATTGTAAGAATCATCTGAAAACATCAATTTGAAATGATTAACCAACAGTTGGTAAATTAAAATTTACTAACAGTTGGTAAAATAAAATTTACTAACAGTTGGTTATCTATTTTCCTTTGATTGTAAGAACCTTTCGAAAAATTTGTGAAAACAAATTGTAAAGTAGTATCATAATGCATATTGAATGGAGAGATGTAAAGTGAGAATGGGGAAATGAATATTGGAACTTCATCCTCTTTTATAGGCTGAAATATAATAACTATTCATAAAGTTGGTTTTCAATTTTATTAGTTGGATTTGAAGTAAATCTGTAAATGTAAAGTTGGAAGTTACTTTTGAAAATTTTAATTTATTTTTTTATAAAATGAAAGACAATTGCAACACAACAATAATAATAAAATAATAATAAAGTAACTTCAAAATGGTAATCATTATTTTTGGGACTATATATAACATCTGTTTATACGTGTTACTTTCCCACTGAAACAACTCTTGAAATTCTATTTTATTTTTGTTTAACAATCAGATTACCTAACAAAAACAAATACTATCTAATAGTATTTGTACAATGATGAACATTTCATGTTTTACATTAAATAATAAGTGTTTAACATCTGTTTTAGTAATATTTGTTCCTTTCACAACAGCAATTAATAGTAGTAATCAGATGTTTTATATTGAATACAATGAAATCTAAACATACACTTTAAATATCTAATTTAAAAAATTATGTAACAATATTTGAAACAACATGTGAAACGACGGAAGAGTATATCTTTTTTTAAAACAATGAGTCATCAAATTAAACTTCAAATATGTTGAATCAGTTAAGCTCATCGTTTTTAGAACAAATTTTATACAAACAATTGTTCATTCAAACAGATCATTCACAAACACTGTCCATAAAAATAGATGTTCAATTAAACCATTTCTACTAATAATATCATCAAATTCACGATTAGCAAATTGTTGCTATAAATTTATATCAAAATTCATGAACCTTTCTGATAACAACATTCAGGAATACAAAATAAAGATACATCAACTTAAACCATTAAGAAACCATTCGTCTGCTGCAAGAACATCTGTTTAGTACCGTCTGTTTTTGTACATCCTACTCTTTAAATGTGTGAATATTCTAAATTTTGGTAAAGTTGGTTTTCAACTTTATCAGTTGGATTTCAAAAAAAAAAATCTAACATTCGAATAATGATAATAAAGTACGTTCAAAATTGTAATCATTATTTTTGGGCCTTTTTATAACAACTGTTGTCAGTATAAACAGTTTTTGTACAAACTACGTTTTTCTATTTTTTTGGTAACATATTGTGTAATGAACGTTAAAACGCGTGAAATGAAACGTCATACCGTACTATATAGTTATTATACTTTAGTTAATGTGTTAAACGAAAAGTTTTGTTATAAGCATTATTTAATTTCAAAACGTTTGTTGTATCTGAAGAGTATATACACCGTGGGAAAAAAATAGACAAATTCTTTTGAAAACGAACACACGAAACCAATTGTCTGCTATGAAAAAAACGTAAATAGGCTAACTGTAATGTTCTATTCAGATAACACATATTTTTAAAAGCCCGTGTTTTAAAAACTGTTGTTAAAACAGATGAAAATTCAACTGCTTAGATAATATTCCCACTTAAACAATTCTTTAAATTATTTATTTTTTTAGATACAAATTTCAGTACAAAACACGAAAGGGTTATAATATTCCCACTTAAACATGATTTGCTTATTAATTGGGGCTGCCATTGATTATATTGATGAATACTGAGATGTAAATGTTAAAAAGGTTTATAATGAAATTCGTCATTTATTTACTAATTTATACATCTAAATCGCGTGAAATGAAAGGTCATAGCGTAATACAGATATTATACTTGAGTTAACCTGTTAAACGAAAAGGTTTGTTATAATGATTATTTAATTTGTATACATTTATAGTATTTAAAGAGTCTATACAACTTCTGAAATATAAATACATGAATTCTTTAGAAAACGAATAGACGAAATAATAAAGCATAAGTTATACTGAATATCGTGTGAAATTAATTATCTTTCATAATTTTTTCTATAAATATGTTGATATCAAATTTAAGATTTATCTATAAATTCCACACAGTACATATATTAAACTTCATCTACAAAAATGGCTAACAGATCATACTATCATTTTGGTGATACATCAGACATTAAGCCAATATTCAGCGCTTGTTCACTAAAGGAAAGTAGAAAAGACGAACATGTTAGAAATCAAGTAGAGAAGATGGAAGAAATAGTTAAGGAACATTCATGGACAAACATTGGCGTGTTAGATATGATTTCGAAAGAACCTGCAACTGCTTTGCGAGAAAAAATAGAAGACTACTTGACTCAACAACTACAAATGGACAACAACGTTCATGAAGCATTGATAGACTTAAAAAAAGATCTTTCAAGAGAGATTCTGAAAAAGAAACAAACAGTTTTTGACATTTTAATTTATTAGTTTATATCATATATATGTTTTTTATTATGTATGTTTTAAATGTAAACAACTGCTTATTACCATCTCTCTGTTTCTTAATAACAATTACTTTAACATCTGTTTACTAAATTCAACGTTGAGAAGTCAATTGTCTGCTGTAAATAAAAACTCTTTAGTAACATCTGTTTCGTAACGTTTGTTTCATAATAAAAACAGCAGTTAATAACTGAAACTATTACAACAACGACAACATAAATCTACAAACAAATGAAACCTCTGTTCAGAATGAAAAGGTTGTTTAACTACCTTTATTAAAGAGATGTTGTCTCTAAAAACAGTTATCTAAAATGTTTACCTAATAACCGTCTGCTAAATTATATTTAAATTAATTTTACCCTTAATTTAACTTATGTTCTTACAATTTTAAATTATTACTGTTAATTGTAAAATAGAGTTTACACAACAAAAAAGGAAACAAAAAAGATTGAAAAGAAGTACATGACAACAACTATATATGTGTAAAACACAACAAAACAAAACTTTTTACAAACATAAAAGATCGAAGTATTCTAATAAAAAATTTTCCAATATTATTAGAAAAGTGAATTAATACACACCATCACATTCTTGAATTAGCCAACAAAATACATAGAAAATACAGCAAAAAGATACAATATCTTAGTGAATGATCTTTCTTTTCAGCATCATCAAAACATAATGAAAAACAAAACGACGAAAAGCAGTACACGAACACAGCTCGTATTTAAATGTCATCCAACTCTAAAAGCCCTAAATATTGGATTAGGGACCTGCCGCTACGTACATATATAATAATAATGGATTGTTGTTTCAGTTTGATTGTAAGATTCATGCAAAAACAACAATTCCAATTTTCATAGCAACGAATCGTTGGTAATCAATTTTCTTTTGATTGTAAGAATCTTTCAAAATTTGTGAAAACACATTTGAAAGTAATATCATTATGCATATGCGATAGAAAGATGTATTGTGAGAATAGTTAAACGAAAATATAAAGATGGATAATGAATATTGGGAATTCCTACATATTTATAGACTGGATACGTTAACTATTTGTAAAGTTGATTTTCAACTTTATCAGTTAGATTTGAAGTAAATCTAAAGTTGTAAGTTAGTTTTGCAACATCAATAATAGTAAAAATATATAAAAATAATAATGTTAATAACTTCAAAATCGTAATCATTACTTTTGGGCATTTTTATAGCATCCTACAAAGAGATACATTGACTTTTCAAGTTTTTTAAAAAAGCATTGTTGAAATTTCTTAATTTAACTAAAAATAACCGAATCACACAAATATTAAAGATAGAAAATACAAAGAAAAACTACAATATAAGATTTTTAAATAAAAGGAATCTTATAATGGAAGCTTCGAGGGAAACTTATAATGTAAGATTAATATATCAATTAATGAAAGCATAGAAAAAGAGTTACAGCACAAGATTCATATATTTTGTCTCGGAATAGACAATAGATGTAACATATACATAATTTAAGTTAACAAATTACATATAAAATACTGACAAAACATACAATTGTGACTTAACTTTCGTATTTGTAATAATATACAAAACATTTACTTTAAAAATAAATTAAAAAAAAACATCACTATAATAAATTAATTTTTTTAATGATTTCAAATAGCAAATAGTATTATTAAATTAAAAAATGATCCAATGAATTTACTTACAAACGTTCATTAAACAAATATATTATAAAGTTCGGTTAAATAAAAGGAATCTTATAATGAAAGCTTCAAGTGAAACTTATAACGTAAGATTAATATATCAATTAATGAAAGCATGCAAAGAGACTTACAACACAAGATTCATATAATTTGCCTCGAAACAGACAATAGATATAACCAACGATCTTTTACTAAATAATAATAATAATAATAATAATAATAATAATAATATAATAATAATAATAATAATAGTACTTATACATATACATAATTTAACTTAAGAAATTACATATAAAATACGGACAAAATATACAATTGTCACGTAACTTTCGTATTTGTAATAATATACAAAACATCTACTTTGAAAATAAATTAAAAAAAAACATTACTATAATAAAATATTTTTTTTAATAATTTCAAATAGCAAATAGTATTATTAAATTAAAAAATGATCCAAATTTGAAGAAACTAACTTTCGAAAAAGTAATCATGTTTTCGACAATCGAAGATCTAAATCTTTAATGGAGATTTTTTTATTTATAAGACCTGTAAATAATTATTACAAACATGGCACTTGCTTGTAAACATATTATCCCCAACTAAGTGTTGTACTACTCCATATTCTATTGCACATATTAAAGTACTGTTGAAATGAATAGCATTTAAATCAAACAGACTCAACTAAAGTTCTACACAGACATATGAACAGATGTATTCCATATTCTATTGCACATATTAAAAAACTGAAGAATATAACAGTAAATGTTATTAGAGACGCTTTTTACAAATTCACGTCAACAAACAATAAATTAACTACTTCTAAACTTGAAAAATAACAAACAATAAAAATGATGATTATTATTTTTTGGAGATCGATGTTCAAGATCATGATTATTATTTTTCACTCACCACTGTTAATATTCTAAACTAAAATTAATTAGAAAATACTACAGTACACAATTTTATTATTTAAATAATATTGATTATTCTATATAATTTTGTTTAACTTACTTTTAGATATAGCTTATAAGAGAAGCTATATGTTAAGATTATACCTGAAAAATAATAAAACAAACACAATTTTCTATCATAACTGTAAACGTTTACCTCAAAATTTAATATATTTATTATTCGGCAAAAGATATTTCAACATTATATAACTTTTTATATTTTTAAATGTATTATCTAATTTCAACATTAACATCAAATTATTAATACAGTTATTATTCGCCAAAAGATATTCAAATTATGAATATGAAGTCAAAAATTAAAAAATCAAAATGCTTTAGGAAAAAAACATATGAAAATTAGAATATCAAAATGACACATTGTAACACCCCGAGGTGTTACGGGTCTCGTTAAACGGGTCGGGTCGTTACAGTTGGTATCAGAGCGGCGCTTATTGATAGTCTCGAAATCTTTTAATGATAGTCTTGAAGTATTTACCAATCCAGCATCTACGACAATATCATTTAAAAGAATTTTTGTTTAGAAAAGATATAAGTTATATCAGGAATATTAGAAAGAATAATAGATAGAAAAATTTTTGGTTACCTAAAATGCCAAACCATTATAAAGTTGGTGAACCATAACGATAATAGAAAATCAGAACGAATCCACTAAGAGAAATTACTAGAATGATTTTGTGGGATAAATTGACAATTCTGTACAAAATTGTGAATTTATAAACACGATTAATTTCTGGGAAATCTTACAGGATATTAAGGCCATAAGAAATAAGAAAACAATATCAGAAAAAGAATACAGAATATAAAGAAATCAAGGAAAGAGAAAATAGATGTATTAAAAGGAATCAGAAAATGAATTCCGATATAAATAAAAGAAATAACAGAAATTATAAGAAGCATATATATATATATATTTGAATATGTATTAAAGTCACAAAAATTATTCTTCGATATTCAATCAACTTGTACGAGAGTATAGAAATCGTATTTCACTCTCCAAATAAATTCGTTGATTATAATCATCTGTTGTATATTCCAGAAATTCCGTACAAATTCTTGAATTATTCCAGTCTCCGTAGTTATTCAGATCGTTAACCTTTCAGGTTATTCCAATATTTATAAATAGAAATACAAATATTATGCTCCAACTTGAACATTCCTGTGATCAAGTTTCCAGAAATATTACTTTATCCGATAAATCTTGCAATTCTTATAAATTCCGATATACTAGAAATATATAAGTATTATGTCTCTAAAGAATTTTCTTCAAGTGTTTTGATCAGAACTCGGACATATTCCTCGATAATTTCAGATGTTTTAAAAATTCTTCAGTATGACTTTTTGATTTATTAAACTTACTTCCCATTTATTTATATGTTGTCTATTGAATTAAGAATTCAAATTTTGAGTAAAATATATATATATATATATATATATATATATATATATATATAAGTACCCCTCCGTTTTCAGTCTTAAATAAAAGATTTATATAAAATTTATAAAGATTGAGAAAATTTATTAATCTTTATTTTTATTGAATTAAGTAGTGATATTCTTCGTATTATCGAAAAACTTTAAATTTGTCTCAACTTTTATTCGAAAACTACTTTATATAACGTTAAAAATTTTTGATATTAATATTTTGAGACGATCTATTCTATTTTATCAATCCATAATAAGAAATCCGTTATTTGAGAATTCAAGTATTTCGATATCAATATTAACCGGTATTACTATTATTCTCCCTAGAATATTTTATCCAAAAAGTTATTCGTTTAATCTTAACAATTTCGACTTTAATACTTTGAGAAACCTATTTTATTTTATAAACGGTAATAAGAAAAGTTGTTATTTAAAGAATTTCGATACTATGAAAAGATTTTTAATCTGACTCTTTTGATTCGTTATTATTTTCAAAAGTAGATACCGTTTTATAACTCAAACGAATATTGTTACTATAAATCTTCTTAAAAGTTTTTATTTCAAAAATATGAAAATCCTATAGAACCACGGTCGTATCATTTTGTCCGAACATATTTCACTTCATATTCAGTACCATTTTCGTAAAAGATCTTTAATCGAATTTCTATCCGTATATACTTCAAGAGTATTTTCGGCACGATTCTATATTTATATTCGTTTAAACAACTTCCTTGATACTTTATTCTAATGTGAACAATGAATATCATATACTCCGTTTCATAATCTAAATCACTCGTTGTGTATATCCAAGAATTCTAGTTATATTATACCTTCGATATTTTTCCTTCGAGAATTAAGATAATATTTTGAACAGAAATATTATTATTTCGAGTTCTCGTGACAAAAATAATTTGGAATCTATCAAAAGAAACCGAATTCTTACTCGCTCGATTATGCGATAATATAAGTACCGTCTTAATCCTATGACTCGAGCAAGTCAGGGATATTAAAAAGATTGGATAGTTATATTGAACATCTTTTGATGCAATCAAATTCTTGAACGATTGACAGTCTATTTCGTTAGACTCGGATCAACATGTTTTATTCCGGAATAATATAATTTCAAATATAAGAGAAAATAAAGAAAAGAATATCAGAATAATATGTGAAGGACACATACCTATTGTGATTAAAATAAATAAGTACTGGAATGTTAGGTGAGGTGGAATAGTAATTATGATCGCGACATAATTATGAATGCCACAGGCACAGGAACATTCGAGTAGGAGTTTATCAAGATCACAGTATGTTGTGTCATAAACATATTAAAAGAAATAATAAGAAATAATAATAAGAAGAAATATATATTCGAACCATCAGCGTATCGTATATAGAAAAAATATGACTATCTCATTGGCAATCTAGTTGAAATTTCTTAATGAAATACGACTAAGAATATGTTCGCAGAATAAAAACCATCGATTGGTTAATTTTTACGAATCATAGAAATCAGTATATTGATTTCTGATTGCCAACCAAAGATAGTTGTATGTCCACTGTGCAATCTTCGGGGCAAATGATATCTGGACCCTTACGGAAGGTATATCCGGACATTTGCCACCAAGTCACAGGATTCTTTATAAGGATATATGATGCTATGAACAAATCTATGTAGTCACTTCATATAAAGACTCGTGCGAGTTATAATACAATCAAATTGGTAAAACGGTCAAGTGTTACCAAGTTGAAATTCATGAATAAGAAGTGATGAAAGAATTGTTAAATCCTTAAAATATAATAGATATAAATCTATATGGATTCAGAAACCAGGAAAGGGTAGAATCCAACTAATTATCAAAAGAAAATAATTGATATCGAATATATCGAAATACGATTGATACCAAGCGGAATCGCGTAGAGATTCGCAAGGTATAATCGAAGTATAAACGAAAAATGAATAGAATTATGCTCATTTTTCCAGTAAAACTCTCTGGCCAAAGAAGGATGGATTTCCTATTCCGAATAATGGCTTGTGAGAACTATTATAAGAAATCACTGTTCTGGCAAGAACTATCTATACAAATATTCCGATGAAATAAGCTTCGCTTATAATAAGTTGGATTAAGAACATATGATAGATTGCCTATATATATAAGTTTATCAGAAAGTGTTTTCAGACACTGAAAGTATAGACTTTAATCGAATACATAAATATAAAAAAGAATTATTCCAAGCAAGCATATATTATAGAAATACTGGATTTATAGTGTCTGCTATAAATAAGTATCAGTATTCGCTTAGATATAAAAGAATATAAATAGATAAATAAAAGAATATAAATCGAAAAGTAAAAAAGAATTATAATTCAGAAAGACATCCGATATGTCTGAATAATAGAAAGGCATCCAATATGCCAAGAAATATAATTATCAGATAAGAATATTAGTCGTAAGAAGAACGACTAAAATTTTTATAAAGAAAATGTTATAAAGAAGAAATTATATATTTTACCAAGAGTGTATCAAATTCCGAAATAGTGATATCAAGAAGGAATAATTGCAGAAATACTTAACGCAATAAGTACTCATGCATTAAGCCTGAATGATAATCATGATTTTGAGAAAGAATGAATGATGCATTGTTCTTAGAATTTTAAAGTCAAAGAATCGTAACAACGACTGTTACAAGTAAATTCAAAGACTATAAAGAGAAAATTACATATATTGACTGTAGAATTGTGAAAGACCTCATTCACAATAATACCATAAGAAAAGTCAAATAATATGTAATAAAATAAAATGCAGTCAATCATCAATGAAATAGTCAGTAAGATTATTATCGATGATTTAAGAGGAATCTCAATGACCGATTTCAGTAGGTCAAGATAATGAAAAAGGAAAAGTGATAAGAATTCAATGTCAGTTGAATCATTATCAAAGAAAGAGTTATTAGAATATAATTCGAAGATCTTTCCTAAAAGACTCATCAATAATGATGCCTTTCATCTCTCCAGAGATAAAAAGGAACTGTTGAAACCGTGTAATTCAACAAGTTCGATTAGTCTTTTCCGGCACCTTTTGATTCCGGATAAGATACGTCTAATGATCTGAGAAATCATTTCTACTCTTTAAAAATCAGAATTACAATGATAGTAAATTCTAAGGTTCGAATAAAAGAAGTAGTAGCTCGGATCCCATTCGAGTCAAGATGACAATGAATGGATGGGACTTCCGTATCTATCTCTCTAGAACCATATAGAATCCATCATTGTAGTTAAATCCGAATATCAAACGATGAGTATATCGTATCGGTTTGAGACTCTAGTGATGTTTGCTGGAGGTTTGTAAATCTTTCAAAAGAAAAACAATTAGAATCTCAAGTATGTTTGGATTATCTTTATATAAGAATGATATTCAGTCTGTTTCTCACTCTAATGAGGAATAAGATAAGAAGAATATTCATAGTATAAAGAAAAATATCAATCTATACGGAAAACCTTTAATAGTCATACCAGAGAATACGGATAGTCCATATAGCTGTATTAACATGACTATAGCAAGAAAGGTTAAAACGTAAATTTGAATTGATATAAGATCGATTCCCTCGCAAACCATGAGTACTGATCATGTCTCACTGATAAATGTTCGGTTTAGATTTGTGACATCCTTATAGATTAAGGGTGTAAAGGACAAGATCACTCAAATTTCGGGGACGAAATTTCCTAAGGGGGGGAGAATGTAACACCCCGAGGTGTTACGGGTCTCGTTAAACGGGTCGGGTCGTACCCGACCACCCGACTACTTAATAAATTATTTAAGTTCGAATCTCACGACCAACCGTTTTAACCAATTATATAGATAATAATTACTGGACTTTTATTATCTCGGTTAAACGCTCCTTATCTTCTATTAAAACGTTGCCAAACGTTTCTTATTTTTATTGTTATACTCGTTACCAAACACCCGAGTTCCAGTTATTATCCCCGTTGCCAAAACGCCCCTTTATTTTATTACCCTTCTTATAATCTTGATTCTCCTCCTTTGTCTGGATAGTATCAAACGAACACACACACACACACTTGTGTGTGTGTTTTAGAGAGCAAAGCAGCAGCCGGCCATCACCTCCGGCGCCGCCGCCGCCGGCCGTCGTCTTCCTTGCTCCGGTGAGCCCTCCTTCCTCTTTGGCCATCTTGTTAACCACCATCACCATCTGATCTTGTTCTTCGTTTGTAACCTCTCCCAATGAATCCCGATAATAACCCAACACCCTTCCTTTTTGTTTCTGTTATAATACTCGATAAACCCAACCCACAGTAACCAACCGATGGCGCTGCTTATCCCTCGGGTCCTGATTTGATCTAGATAAACCCAAACTCATGTTCGGGTGCTATCTCGTTAACCGGGCAGTCATCTGCTCCGGTGACTGTAACCTATTTCGGTGACTGTCGTGATACCTCGTAACCTAACCGGAACCCATCCCTCTGTTCGAATAATCCGGCAGTCACAAGTTACGTGGCTGTTATCGGGTCTTTGTATCACCTGTTAAACCATACTTAGTCAAACCCGAGTTATGTTCCGATATTAAATCCACTATCAAGAAACCCAACTATCAAACCCAAACCACCCGAGATAACCTTCTGTTTATAATGGATCTTGATAACCCGAGCCTCTGTTCTTGTCGTGACTCCTCCTCTGTTTCAGTTATTACAACCGGTTACTCTGTTGTTGTATTGCTTCTGTTATAATACCCGGACAGTCACCAAATCCGGTGACTGTCATCGAGTTCCGATGATAACCCAGCTTCCTTGTTCTGTTTTGATGTCATGGTTGTGACCGAGTAGGTTTCGGGGTGGCTTCTGTTCGAGCTCCGGTTAAGCTCCAGCCATGTCCGATAATAAACCGGTATCAATTCGGGAGACGGGTCCGATACCCGGTTCTATATAACTTCCGGTCACATACCCGGTAAGTCTCAGTCTTAAGGATTGATTGGTTAAGCATCTTATAATCTACTATTAGTGTATTAATTGTTGGTTATATTGATTGCGAGGTACCGTTAATCAAATCGGAGAGTTGGACCGATACCGAGTCAACTCACTGACTCGGTCAACACCCGGAATAGAACCCGGTCCTATAGCTAGACGAGGATTATTAGAATTATACGAATATATATACAATACGGGAACGTACGGACTTGATAATAATAATAAGAGAATAATAAACATATATAAAATTGTATATATGATATATATCCTAAGTATTACAATCTAACAAGTCCCACGCGTAAAACGTATCGATATATATATGACATATAATTGTAATAAAAGAGACTATAGAAGATTATACGCAAATCTGTGAGTATCGTGAACTCCCCACTTTTACTGTTTTATTAATGTTTTGGGGGAATACATGTCACTTAGAAAACCTAGAAATGCTTTACATAATAGAAAAGTTATAAAGAATAATAGAATGAATATGGGGACAATAGAAACAACGAGGACAGTACTGGACGGTATCGCCATATCCTTCTCTTGCTCAGGTAAATGGGCAGGAACCATTCTTGTTCCAGGAGAGGACAAGAACCAGGTTTACCCAACTAGAGGGTAGTTATAAGTAAGTTACCACAAGCAGAGTGGTCCAATCGATAAGGAATGGCAATAATAGAATATAATCGATATAATAGAATTGATTTAATAGAATCTTCCCCAATAGAATTGTAAAGCATGTTTATTTAAAAGAATTATTTAAAGAAATACAAAAGATAGAACTGGCCATTCTGTTTATAAAATACACGACCTCACCAACTTTATGTTGACAGAAACTATTTTTGGCATGTGTTCAGGTAACCAATCAAATAGCGATGACGTGGATCCTGGAAAGGTCAAGACTATCACGATCCGAATCCGCTGTGCAACTCTGATACCCGACCCGACAACCCGTCACCGACTGACCGGGTCGTTACACACATTCTTAAATATAGTATTAATTAGTATTAACAATAAAAAAATAATAATAATCAAATACTGTTGACAGAAAACCCAAACAATCATTTTTTAATATAATTAGAAAATACTACAGTATACAATTTTATTATTGACTGAATTACAAGTTTTGTCCTTTAAGTTTATACCCGATTGCAAAGAATGTCCTTTAACTTTAAAATTGATTGGTTTTGTCCTTTATCTTTTAAAATCTTGCACGTTTTGTCCTTTAGCCCTAACTCCATTAGATTTTAACACTATTATAAGGGTAAATCTATCTTTTTATGCTTCTAGAGACTATTATATAAGTAAATTAAAGTTTTAAACTAAAAAAGAAAACCATCAACCTCTTCTCATCTACCTCTGTCTTTACTCCATTGTCAACACCATCAACCTTCCCCACCACCACAACCACCACCATCACTTACCTTTTTATAAAATACCTCTCTTATCTCACATAATACACACACACTCCATATACATATGTAATTTGCTATTTCTAAAAAGAGAAACTGATAGAGAGAGAGCCAATAAAGAGAGAAAGTAAAGAGGGATAGAGAGAGACCCGTAGAAAGAGCCAAGAGAAAGAGAGAGGTAGGAGAGAGATCAGAGAGGGAGGGAACCAATGAGGGGAAAAGAAGGAGAAGGGTGGTGGTGCACGGCAGCGGCGCCGCCTCTGCTACCACAATTACCGGCCGGTTCCATCACCGAAGAGGAAGACCACGATGGTGGTTGTGGTAGCGACGGATGATGACAGTACCAGATCTGACACCCTCTGGTAAGCAAGGTTAGTCCACATGCCCCTGTTCATTAATAGTAATCGAATGGATTACAATCATGGTAACATTTATGGTAGTGTTTGATGATACCCACAAATGGTGAAACCTGCCCCTGTTCATTAATAGTAATCAGCGATGGTCTAAGGTCGTCCGATTGTGATGGTGGTCCGATGGAGGGGAACGGCGGTGGTGATGTTTAGAGTCAGAGATATGGTGGTGGTGATGTACAGACTTTAGAGAGAGAGGGGGGGTGGAGAGTGTTGAGAGAGGGGTTGAAGGTTTGGTGGTGGTGGGTGGTTGGTTTATAACCTATATATTTTCATTTGGATCTAAAACTTTAAACTAGTTATACAATTAGTCCCTGAAAGAGTAAAAAGTCAAATTTACCCTCATATTAACGTTAAAATCTAACAGAGTTAGGGATAAAGGACAAAACGTGTAAGATTTTAAAATATAAAGGACAAAACCAATCAATTTTAAAGTTAAAGGACATTCTTTGCAATCGGGTATAAAACTAAAGGACAAAACTTGTAATTCAGTCTTTATTATTTAAATAATATTGATTATTCTATATAATTTTATTTAACTTACTTTTAGATATAGCTTATAAGAGAAGCTATATGTTAAGATTATACAAGAAAAATAATAAAACAAACACAATTTTCTATCATAAGTTTAAACGTTTACCTCAAAATTTAATATATTTATTATTCGACAAAAGATATTTCAACATTATATAACTTTTTATATTTTTAAATGTATTATCTAATTTCAACATTAACATCAAATTATTAATATATTTATTATTCGGAAAAAGATATTCAAATCATGAATATGAAGTCAAAAATTAGAAAATCAAAATGCTTTAGGAAAAAAAAACATATGAAAATTAGAATAAAATTCAGTTGCCATTAAATAATCATCTGTTAAATAGATGCACCATCTCATGAATTGTATGTGCTCAAATTTAACAGCATGATTATATTATACTGCAAGGTAAAAACAATGAATAATATTTTAATGTAACATTGCAACTTCATTAAATTTATAATATTTTACATGAAAAAAAAATTAAAAAATAGACAAAAAAAATATAAACAAATGAAACTATTATTTCCAAATGAGTAATTTCACAAATATTACGAAATTAACAATGAACATCTCCTAACTATTTCTATAGTTCTGTTCAAAGAAAATAACCATCTAATCACGAAAGACTACTAATATTGAAAGATATAAGAAAAAAATACTATACTATTGATTACAAAGTAACACATTTTACAATATTCGACTAAACAAAGTAAAACGAAAATTTTAACTTTGGTAGAATCCTTTCCAGAATTCAAAACAAAGAAGGAAAAGTATAAAGATCTTATTCTACGTTTATAACAGATTTGCTTTCATATATAATCACCGGGCTTCTTCACCAAATACTTTGGTATAATCTTTTCCAGAATTCAATACAAAGAAGCAGGGGAAACATGTTATTCTTCGTTTATGACCAATTTGCTTCCTATATAACCACCGTTCTTCTTCAGCAAATACATATTGATTGTATGTAAGCATTTTCCGAGAACACCAATCCCAACTTCAACACTAACATCGAATTATTAGAAATACTTTATTGAGAGGTGTTTGGATTCCATTTGAAAACAAGATAATTATTAAGATCATTATGAATGTCAAAATGATATAATAATTTAGAATGTAAAAATGACTTGAGAGAAAAACATATGATAACAAATTGCAATTTCTTCAACTTTTATAGAGGAAAATAATCATTCAATTTAAATAATATAAAAATTATAATAAAGTAATATTGTCAGAAAACCCAAAACAACATTTTTAAATATGTTTTCGACTGAAGATCTAATAAACCATATTTAAAAGTCTGTTGACATAACATCAACATCTGTTGAAATAGAATGACAAATGTTGAATTATATATATATATAATATATATACTCAACTAAAACATAAATCTAAAACATAAAACATATTTAAAAGTTTGCCTTTCAAAAAAAACTAAAACATAATCATTATTACATTAAATAGGACAAACTAATTTCATAACGTATAGTATTTACAACATATATTAACATACAAACTAAAATGAAGCTTAACATCATAAATCTTTATTAGAAAATTCGTTTATAAAATACCTAGGATTTTCTAATTAATAAGATAAACAACAGAAAGATTTACAACACATTATGACATGATAAATATTTTTTTCGATTAATTTTATAAATTGAATAAATAACATAATATTACCAATAAATTACTAATAAAAGTTAATATTTATACGTTTTTATATAAATAACCATCTGCTTGACAAAAAATCAACTACAGTTGAAACGTATCTTTACTTTACTGTATGACATTGTATGAAAAACAACTGTTGACTGTTCAACGGTATAATAAAACAACAGAGTTGGTATATTATACAGATGTTGACTTTAAAAAATTTTGGTGAGATATATGCCATGTCATTTACACAAAAACAGATTTTTTGCCATATCAGCAATCCTTTTTCATCCGTTTTGTCCTCAAAAATAAACATAACACTGTCTAATTTACTTTTAAATACACAAAGACGGTTTTCCCTCTTCCACAGCTAAATAGATTTCACATCATCTTCTTCAATCTTCTACAAGGATCTTCAATTAAAAATCCCTCACAACAATCTACCATACTTGGTAAAAACAGAACGCAACACACAATTTCACTCAATAATCGATATTCTCACAAATTCGAAATACCTAGCCATTCTCACCGCTAACGCTCCAATATATGTCGAAACTCTACAAGAATTCTGGTTGAACGCGAAACTTTTAGATAATGAAAAAATGCTTGTTTCGAAGATTGGAGATACAGATATTCAGATGACCGAAGAATCCATCTCCACAACATTCTCAATAAACGACTTGCAAGGTAAAGTCTCTTTTTTGAAAGATGAACTCAACCAAGAGTTCACTAAAAGAGGGTATGCAGGAACAACGATTGGGGCGACAATAATGAAACCCGATTTTCCCCCACCTATGAAGTTTTTCTTCCATACCCTTCTTATTTGTCTATCCGCAAAGACAACTTCTTTTAATGAAATACCTTTGAGCATACAGTATCTTGGTTATGCAATTTTAACAAACAATGATTACAATTTATCCAAGGCTGTATTCTCAAATATAATTCGCAATTTCAGAGGCATAAACTCAAGTCAAAGTAAGTCATTCCTACTTTATCCCAGACTGATAAGCTTTCATTTGAAAAACGTTTTGACTGAAGAAAATTTTAAAAAAGGTGAACCAAAGGAAATTAAAAGCTTGTCAGAAAAAACTTTAACAAAAATGTTGCAATTTAAAAGCAAACAAAGTGAAGTTTCAACATCTGTCGTTGCAACAATTGTTTCTGAAACAACTGCTACTACTGCTGTCCAAGAGACTACAACAACTGGTTTAGAAAACACAACAGATAAGTCAAGAAATAAAGGTAAATCCAAACTGCCTAAAAGAATCAAAACAACTGTTGCAAAAAAACCACAACCTTCTGTTACACAGCCTACTTCTACAATTGCAACTGGTTTTGAACCCATGTTTGAAGTTGCATCAAAAACTCAGACAGATACCATTTCCTCTCCAATTGCTACAACTGAGAATGCACAACCAAAAGAAACTGAAACTGCAATGGTAACAAATGTTGACACTAAAATTGTGGACTCTGTACCAGCTGGAAGTCCGAAAAACCAACAACCAAAAGCATTCACCTTCTTTGCCAGTGACTCAACTGACCTGATTGAAACAAATACAATAACCACATCTGGTATGATTTCTGATAATCCTATTATTGAATCTGATGACTTGGAAAATCAAGAATTGACGGACAGAGTCAGCAAACTTGAATCTTCAATGGAAAAATTGATTGAATTATACAATGGGACACTAGAATCTATTGCAAGAGCCATATGGGAACACGTTGTCCCAATTATCCAAACTCACAAACAAATGGCTAACCTTAATCATAATTCACACATGGCATTGATAAGAAACATGGTGGACGCTAAATACAAAGATATTCAAGCTGACATGAAAGCCATCAAAAATCATCTACTAAAGACCACTGGCTCTGTCCCAACAACAATTTATGAGCAAGATGAAGAAAATAATAATGAAGCCAAAGAGAAGAACAAAACACAACAGAAATTAATAAACCTGCCACCTGAGAAGGAAGCACAACCAAAGACACCAAAACCTACTAATGTGCAAACAGCTGATAATCCAGGATCTGTTCCAGTCATTACAACTGTTGAAGATCAATCTACAGTGTCTTTAGGTAAGAGAATTGATGAAAGTGCAAACCAAAAGGCAGATAAAGAGCTGTTACTTAAGTTGAAGGCGAAAAAGAAGCGAGAAGCAAATGTTGTCGCATTGATTAAAAAAAGAAAAGAACAGCAAATGCAACACGAAGATATAGGCCCCCCAAACAGAAGAAAAGTACAAACAACACATGTTCAAGAAACCACAAAAATACCAGAAAAAACAAAAATCCAAACAACATCTGTCCAAGTCCAAAATGTGCAAACTAATGTTACCACCACAGATGAAACAGCTATTTTCAGACCACCAGAAGGACTTTTAGATCTTGTCCTTGACATAGAAGTAGTAAAACCTGAGATAGACTGTGACACCCGGCAAACTCCGGTAACTAACTTTTGAAAACTTAGTAAGTCTACCTTAGCGAGTCGCGCATACATTACACATAACAGGGTCGGTAGAGTCGAGTCGCACATCATTGGGGTTTTAACACACGCAAGTCTCGAGTCCCGGGAATTGGTGAACGAGTGTGAACGTGTTTATTTTCATGTATTATGTGTTTATAATCATTATGTGACTTGTCGGTATGTGAAAATGTGTTAACATATGTTAAAACGGAGTTTAACGCGCCAATTGCACAGCACCAGGCCCTGAGGGCGATTAGGAAGCCCTAATCGCCTTCATGAGGGCGATTAGCATCATGTTGAGGGCGATTGGGCATGTTTATAGGCGATTGGGGGGCTAATCGCCTGATAGTGAAGGCGATTAGCATCCCTAATCGCCTGATAAAGCTGCATAATCGCCTATACTGCACCTGACGACTAGAAACGCCTATAAATACCACCCTTGACCTCCAAAACACCATTTATGCAACCCTAGCCGTCCCATAACCCTTACCAACACACAAACACTCTCTGGAACTCGTTTTTACATCAAAACAACCATTTCCAAGCTTATTCCATCATTTCCTCTTAAAACCAAGGTGTGTTCTTCAAACCCAAACCTTCAAATGATAATATTTTTCTCCCTAAACGTCCAGACCTGACTTATAAATGTTTTTGTCTTTGAAAATCCATTTAAAACCGTTTTTAAACAAACCCTCACCTTTATGTGTGTTATATGTGTTATTTGTGTTTAAAGGTAGGATTTTTAGGATTGAAACATGATTGTTTTTGTGTTATTAAGATGTTTATGGCTGTTACAAGTTAGTATGATGATGTTCTAGGAGTTTGAATGGTTTTGGTTGTGTATTGTTGTTGTTTGATGTTTTGACCCATTTGAATGATTTTGAATGATTAAGGATGCTATGAGGTGTGTTGTTGATTGTTTGATGTTAGGGTTTGCTCTAGGATGATGCTAGAACAGTAGGATACTATCGGACGACGTGGTTATGTGATTAAATCTGGATATTTGCTATTTAGGGCTAGTTCTTGCATGTTGATGTGATGTTTACATGTTAAGTTGCTATTTTGGGAAAACGCCCGCCTTCGGGACTGTTAGAATGATGAAAACTTAGGGGTTTTGCTTGAAATATGTTTGTTAATGTGTTGGGATTGTTATTGGGTGTTTACACATGTTTCGGATCTGATTTGGAGGGTTAAACGCGCGAAAAACCGGAACAGTTATGCTATAGGCGATTGGGGACCCTAATCGCCTATGCTATAGGCGATTGGAAGCCCAATCGCCTGTTAAGAGGGCCTAATCGCCTATGCTATAGGCGATTGGGGGCCTAATTTCCTTCATTTCATGTGATTGTGATCCTAATCACTAGTTAAGCCCTGAATTGCATGTCTTATGACCATAATCGCCTGATATACACATGAATAGCCCTAATCGCCTATAATAGGGGGCGATTAGCCTCTGTAATTGCCTGTTGACCATCCCTAATCACATGTTGACTTTTCCTAATTGCATGCTAAGTTCCTAATCGCGTGTACTGCTGTTATAAGGGTATTTTGACATTCCGAAACCCGATTTGACACCTAGGAACATGATAGGAACCCCGTGACATGCCTAGTAACATAGTAACACGTGTACGGACTTGTTTGTGCGTTATTTGACCTATGTGTTAGACTCGTTGAACTTTAACACATGTTAAGTAGTAAGTTGCATGTTTTATGTATGTTTGTGTATGAGACGAACACATGGAGTCTCGGGTCACCAATGGGATGTCGAGTCTTGTACATTTGGTCAGTTTAACAGTCAACGTGTTTTCAAACGAACCTGGTTATGGTCTGGACACTTGGGGACTATTTGACCTGCGGGTCAATGGTTGGGGTACTCATATGCATTCGGTGATAGGTTGCCGATACTAGGGCTGTCATTTGCATTGTCTGTGGTTCATTAAGAAGAACACAATCTAAGGTGAGTTCACGGCCCCACTCTTTACTGGTTTTGCTTTCGGGGGAGAAAACATGCTGGGTACTGGTATTCATAAGACGTGTGTCAAATTACGTTTTCGTATTCAAAAAAGGTGTGTCAACCTACGTTTTCGTGTCCATAAAAGGTGTGTCAACTTACGTGCTCGTATTCATAAAAGGCGTGTCAACTTACGTTCTCGTATTCATAAAAGGCGTGTCAACTTACATTTTCGTATTCATGAAACCCATGATTTGCTAAGTACTCGGATTGGTAAAGCTTACAAGGTAGTCGTTGGTTACTATATGGTATTACGTATTAGTATTCTTGAATTCTTTATGCATTGGGGTATTCTTTTGGGTTGCTATACGGTTTGTTAAAGTCCTGGGGAAAACCATGAATGTGCGATGGTTGCACAACGGGGGAAATATGGATAGATCTATTTGGGCGTGACCGGCCCCACTCGTCGAATGGAGGTCGGACGGGTGCATGTTGTCTCTTAGAGTATTCTTGTATTCTTGTATTCTTGTATTCGGGCAGGTAGTATTCTTGTATTCATGTATGCGTGTCCAGTAATGGTTTTCCAATCGTAGTAGCGACAGGTATTCATTTTGGATGGCATTCTTTGAGTAGTATTCTTTTGGTCGATTTACGTATGGTTTGGTCTACTTTGGAATATTCTTTGAAACTAACTAAGTTTCTTTTCACAAAAACCCGTGAACTCACCAGCATTATATGTTGACGTTTTTAGCATGTTTTTCCCAGGTCGTTAAGGTAGCAGCATCGGACTTAGGCGCACGGAGTCTCACTTGGCGTCTAGGATTTTAGTTCCATGTTTTCAGTACTTTCAGACTTCAGTCACGTTGTTTAAAGTTGTAATCAAGATTTTAAGAAGCTTCCGCTGTTGGTTTATGTTATGAAACTAAATGTTTTTATTTTACGTATTTTATCATATAGTGTTGTTTATTGTGACCATTGACTTGGATCCTGGTGTGTCACACGCCTCGCGGTAGAACTCCGCAGGTGGAAATTTGAGGGTGTGACAGATTGGTATCAGAGCCAGGTTATAGTGAACTAGGACTGCATGTAGAGTCTAGACTATAGCCGAGTCTCACACACTAGACGGTCACATACATTTGAGTTGTGTCTTTTGGTAAACATACTAACCTTGTCGGGGTGTCGGTATCCTTACCACACAGTGTCACATTACCTATCTCATTCTTGGTTATTCCTAGCTTCACTTTATCTTCTTCTTCGGGTTTACAGTCGTGGGAACTTGTTTGTTAATCTCTTGGGTTGGTTATCTCTTTCTAAGATGTGGGTGTCGGGTGGCTTGAGGTTCGAGCTCGGGGAACGCCTTGAGGACCATGTAGAGCAATTTATCATTTCGGGTGCACACGAAATCATAAGTTGAAATGCATGGAAGACTTGGTGGATCTCGGGTTGGGATTAATGGTCACATTTGGACCCAATCCTGGACTTTTCATATTCTCTTGGTTTAGCGTTGGTGATGGGTCTGAGTGTTTGTTTCTTGCCTTTCTCAGAAGATGTCTGGAGTTCGTGGAGGACGTAGAGGTGGTGGTCGTACTGGTGGACGTGATGGTGGCGGTGGTCGTGGAGGTGTAAACCTAACACAGGAAGATCTGAACAACTTGCTGCAGGCTGCCTTTCAGGCAGGACACAATGCCCATGGCGGTAGGTTGATCCAATCAGCTTTGTCTCGCTGTGAGCATGGTATCTTTCTTTTTGTGGTATTCTTACGTGTTTCGTTTCAGGTGGTGTTGTTAATCCACCCCCAATCATGTGCACGTACAAGATGTTCCGGGACTGTAAGCCCCATGATTTCTCTGGCACTGAGGGGGCTGTAGGTTTGCTCAAGTGGCTGGAGAAGGTGGAGTCGGTGTTCTTGATGTGTAACTGTCTTCCGGAGGACCGAGTCAAGTATGCTGCCGCGCTCTTCCAGGTTGTTGCTTTGACCTGGTGGAACTCTACTACTCGGGATATGGGTCTGGGGGAGGCTTACGCCATGCCGTGGGAGAATTTCGTTCAGCTTTTGAAGAGGGAGTACTGTCCTAGGGAGGAGATCCAGAAGTTGGAACATGAGGTTTGGAACCTCAAGATGGTTGGATCAGAAATAGAGGAGTACACTGTGAGGCGTAACGAGTTGGCAGTGCTGTGTCCTGACTTGCACGCACCAGAGTATCGGAGGATTGAGCACTACGTTTCAGGGCTAGTACCAGAGATTGCAGGGTTGGTGGCTGCGGTAAATCTTCCCACTTATGCTGAGGTGGTTCGATCGGCTCACAGGATGACTAACCTGAAGGTGAATGAGGGTATCTTGCCTGCCCGAGGTTCGACTGTCAAAGCTCCTGAAGGTAACAAGCGCAAGTGGGATAGTGTTGGGAAAGGTTCTGTCCCAGCTGCATCTCAGCAGGGTAAGGGATTTGATGTTGGGGGTTCTTCTTCTTCGGGCTCTAAACAGGATGGTTATGCTGGGAAGCTCCCGAAGTGTAATCAGTGTGGATTTCATCATGTGGGCGATTGTGATAAGTCCCGCTGCCACCGGTGTCAACGATTTGGTCATCATGCTAAGGATTGCAGGGTCGTTTTACAGCCACAACCAATTCAGGCCGCTGCTCCTGTCCCTGCTCTTCAGGGGACTCCGGGAATGCAAGGTTGTTACAATTGTGGTGAAGCAGGGCATTTCAAGCGGAATTGCCCAAAGCTGAATCAGAGGGAGGCAAGTACGGCAAGGGATGGTGGAAACAGCAAAGGCAGTGGTGTAGCTGCTCGTGCTTATGTTATTGGGGCTAGAGAGAACCAGGAGGATCCTGATACTGTTGCCGGTGCGTTTTCTCTCTTGTCTTCCGTTACTCTTTGGTTTTACCTTTATCCACATCGTTGTGCATTTTGTACCTTTGAGTGTTTTCTGTTTGGTGTTGGTCACCGCTTCGTATTCGGTGGGTCGATGAGGGTCCTTTGGGGATGCTACTTAGACGGTACCGGTGGGTTAGTTATACCGATCATAGTAGTCCCCAGTAGGCCTTCGATCGGGGGGGTCTCTTGTCTTATATTCACATTTGGGGAAAGGTGGTTTCTCGGTTGTTACCGTCACATTTTGATTCACGACCTTCACTCGTTGTATTTTGGGGAAACGTTACTTGGGCACACATAGAGGTCGACACCCATCACTGTTGAAACCGAAAGAATCTCGGGACGAGATTCCTTTCAACAGGGGGATGATGTGACGACCCGGAAAATTTTTCTTCTTATTTGTTTTCTCTCTTCGACTTCGGGAAATTTTCGGGACGAAAATTCTTTCAACAGGGGGATGATGTGACACCCGGCAAACTCCGGTAACTAACTTTTGAAAACTTAGTAAGTCTACCTTAGCGAGTCGCGCATACATTACACATAACAGGGTCGGTAGAGTCGAGTCGCACATCATTGGGGTTTTAACACACGCAAGTCTCGAGTCTCGGGAATTGGTGAACGAGTGTGAACGTGTTTATGTTCATGTATTATGTGTTTATAATCATTATGTGACTTGTCGGTATGTGAAAATGTGTTAACATATGTTAAAACGGAGTTTAACGCGCCAATTGCACAGCACCAGGCCCTGAGGGCGATTAGGAAGCCCTAATCGCCTTCATGAGGGCGATTAGCATCATGTTGAAGGCGATTGGGCACGTTTATAGGCGATTGGGGGGCTAATCGCCTGATAGTGAAGGCGATTAGCATCCCTAATCGCCTGATAAAGCTGCATAATCGCCTATACTGCACCTGACGACTAGAAACGCCTATAAATACCACCCTTGACCTCCAAAACACCATTTATGCAACCCTAGCCGTCCCATAACCCTTACCAACACACAAACACTCTCTGGAACTCGCTTTTACATCAAAACAACCATTTCCAAGCTTATTCCATCATTTTCTCTTAAAACCAAGGTGTGTTCTGCAAACCCAAACCTTCAAATGATTATATTTTTCTCCCTAAACGTCCAGACCTGACTTATAAATGTTTTTGTCTTTGAAAATCCATTTAAAACCGTTTTTAAACAAACCCTCACCTTTATGTGTGTTATATGTGTTATTTGTGTTTAAAGGTAGGATTTTTAGGATTGAAACATGATTGTTTTTGTGTTATTAAGATGTTTATGGTTGTTACAAGTTAGTATGATGATGTTCTAGGAGTTTGAATGGTTTTGGTTGTGTATTGTTGTTGTTTGATGTTTTGACCCATTTGAATGATTTTGAATGATTAAGGATGCTATGAGGTGTGTTGTTGATTGTTTGATCTTAGGGTTTGCTCTAGGATGATGCTAGAACAGTAGGATACTATCGGACGACGTGGTTATGTGATTAAATCTGGATATTTGCTATTTAGGGCTAGTTCTTGCATGTTGATGTGATGTTTACATGTTAAGTTGCTATTTTGGGAAAACGCCCGCCTTCGGGACTGTTAGAATGATGAAAACTTAGGGGTTTTGCTTGAAATATGTTTGTTAATGTGTTAGGATTGTTATTGGGTGTTTACACATGTTTCGGATCTGATTTGGAGGGTTAAACGCGCGAAAAACCGGAACAGTTATGCTATAGGCGATTGGGGACCCTAATCGCCTATGCTATAGGCGATTGGAAGCCCAATCGCCTGTTAAGAGGGCCTAATCGCCTATGCTATAGGCGATTGGGGGCCTAATTGCCTTCATTTCATGTGATTGTGATCCTAATCACTAGTTAAGCCCTGAATTGCATGTCTTATGACCATAATCGCCTGATATACACATGAATAGCCCTAATCGCCTATAATAGGGGGCGATTAGCCTCTGTAATTGCCTGTTGACCATCCCTAATCACATGTTGACTTTTCCTAATTGCATGCTAAGTTCCTAATCGCGTGTACTGCTGTTATAAGGGTATTTTGACATTCCGAAACCCGATTTGACACCTAGGAACATGATAGGAACCCCGTGACATGCCTAGTAACATAGTAACACGTGTACGGACTTGTTTGTGCGTTATTTGACCTATGTGTTAGACTCGTTGAACTTTAACACATGTTAAGTAGTAAGTTGCATGTTTTATGTATGTTTGTGTATGAGACGAACACATGGAGTCTCGGGTCACCAATGGGATGTCGAGTCTTGTACATTTGGTCAGTTTAACAGTCAACGTGTTTTCAAACGAACCTGGTTAGGGTCTGGACACTTGGGGACTATTTGACCTGCGGGTCAATGGTTGGGGTACTCATATGCATTCGGTGATAGGTTGCCGATACTAGGGCTGTCATTTGCATTGTCTGTGGTTCATTAAGAAGAACACAATCTAAGGTGAGTTCACGGCCCCACTCTTTACTGGTTTTGCTTTCGGGGGAGAAAACATGCTGGGTACTGGTATTCATAAGACGTGTGTCAAATTACGTTTTCGTATTCAAAAAAGGTGTGTCAACCTACGTTTTCGTGTCCATAAAAGGTGTGTCAACTTACGTGCTCGTATTCATAAAAGGCGTGTCAACTTACGTTCTCGTATTCATAAAAGGCGTGTCAACTTACATTTTCGTATTCATGAAACCCATGATTTGCTAAGTACTCGGATTGGTAAAGCTTACAAGGTAGTCGTTGGTTACTATATGGTATTACGTATTAGTATTCTTGAATTCTTTATGCATTGGGGTATTCTTTTGGGTTGCTATACGGTTTGTTAAAGTCCTGGGGAAAACCATGAATGTGCGATGGTTGCACAACGGGGGAAATATGGATAGATCTATTTGGGCGTGACCGGCCCCACTCGTCGAATGGAGGTCGGACGGGTGCATGTTGTCTTTTAGAGTATTCTTGTATTCTTTTATTCTTGTATTCGGGCAGGTAGTATTCTTGTATTCATGTATGCGTGTCCAGTAATGGTTTTCCAATCGTAGTAGCGACAGGTATTCATTTTGGATGGCATTCTTTGAGTAGTATTCTTTTGGTCGATTTACGTATGGTTTGGTCTACTTTGGAATATTCTTTGAAACTAACTAAGTTTCTTTTCACAAAAACCCGTGAACTCACCAGCATTATATGTTGACGTTTTTAGCATGTTTTTCCCAGGTCGTTAAGGTAGCAGCATCGGACTTAGGCGCACGGAGTCTCACTTGGCGTCTAGGATTTTAGTTCCATGTTTTCAGTACTTTCAGACTTCAGTCACGTTGTTTAAGTTGTAATCAAGATTTTAAGAAGCTTCCGCTGTTGGTTTATGTTATGAAACTAAATGTTTTTATTTTACGTATTTTATCATATAGTGTTGTTTATTGTGACCATTGACTTGGATCCTGGTGTGTCACACGCCTCGCGGTAGAACTCCGCAGCTGGAAATTTGAGGGTGTGACAGATTGGTATCAGAGCCAGGTTATAGTGAACTAGGACTGCATGTAGAGTCTAGACTATAGCCGAGTCTCACACACTAGACGGTCACATACATTTGAGTTGTGTCTTTTGGTAAACATACTAACCTTGTCGGGGTGTCGGTATCCTTACCACACAGTGTCACATTACCTATCTCATTCTTGGTTATTCCTAGCTTCACTTTATCTTCTTCTTCGGGTTTACAGTCGTGGGAACTTGTTTGTTGATCTCTTGGGTTGGTTATCTCTTTCTAAGATGTGGGTGTCGGGTGGCTTGAGGTTCGAGCTCGGGGCACGCCTTGAGGACCATGTAGAGCAATTTATCATTTCGGGTGCACACGAAATCATAAGTTGAAATGCATGGAAGACTTGGTGGATCTCGGGTTGGGATTAATGGTCACATTTGGACCCAATCCTGGACTTTTCATATTCTCTTGGTTTAGCGTTGGTGATGGGTCTGAGTGTTTGTTTCTTGCCTTTCTCAGAAGATGTCTGGAGTTCGTGGAGGACGTAGAGGTGGTGGTCGTACTGGTGGACGTGATGGTGGCGGTGGTCGTGGAGGTGTAAACCTAACACAGGAAGATCTGAACAACTTGCTGCAGGCTGCCTTTCAGGCAGGACACAATGCCCATGGCGGTAGGTTGATCCAATCAGCTTTGTCTCGCTGTGAGCATGGTATCTTTCTTTTTGTGGTATTCTTACGTGTTTCGTTTCAGGTGGTGTTGTTAATCCACCCCCAATCATGTGCACGTACAAGATATTCCGGGACTGTAAGCCCCATGATTTCTCTGGCACTGAGGGGGCTGTAGGTTTGCTCAAGTGGCTGGAGAAGGTGGAGTCGGTGTTCTTGATGTGTAACTGTCTTCCGGAGGACCGAGTCAAGTATGCTGCCGCGCTCTTCCAGGTTGTTGCTTTGACCTGGTGGAACTCTACTACTCGGGATATGGGTCTGGGGGAGGCTTACGCCATGCCGTGGGAGAATTTCGTTCAGCTTTTGAAGAGGGAGTACTGTCCTAGGGAGGAGATCCAGAAGTTGGAACATGAGGTTTGGAACCTCAAGATGGTTGGATCAGAAATAGAGGAGTACACTGTGAGGCGTAACGAGTTGGCAGTGCTGTGTCCTGACTTGCACGCACCAGAGTATCGGAGGATTGAGCACTACGTTTCAGGGCTAGTACCAGAGATTGCAGGGTTGGTGGCTGCGGTAAATCTTCCCACTTATGCAGAGGTGGTTCGATCGGCTCACAGGATGACTAACCTGAAGGTGAATGAGGGTATCTTGCCTGCCCGAGGTTCGACTGTCAAAGCTCCTGAAGGTAACAAGCGCAAGTGGGATAGTGTTGGGAAAGGTTCTGTCCCAGCTGCATCTCAGCAGGGTAAGGGATTTGATGTTGGGGGTTCTTCTTCTTCGGGCTCTAAACAGGATGGTTATGCTGGGAAGCTCCCGAAGTGTAATCAGTGTGGATTTCATCATGTGGGCGATTGTGATAAGTCCCGCTGCCACCGGTGTCAACGATTTGGTCATCATGCTAAGGATTGCAGGGTCGTTTTACAGCCACAACCAATTCAGGCCGCTGCTCCTGTCCCTGCTCTTCAGGGGACTCCGGGAATGCAAGGTTGTTACAATTGTGGTGAAGCAGGGCATTTCAAGCGGAATTGCCCAAAGCTGAATCAGAGGGAGGCAAGTACGGCAAGGGATGGTGGAAACAGCAAAGGCAGTGGTGTAGCTGCTCGTGCTTATGTTATTGGGGCTAGAGAGAACCAGGAGGATCCTGATACTGTTGCCGGTGCGTTTTCTCTCTTGTCTTCCGTTACTCTTTGGTTTTACCTTTATCCACATCGTTGTGCATTTTGTACCTTTGAGTGTTTTCTGTTTGGTGTTGGTCACCGCTTCGTATTCGGTGGGTCGATGAGGGTCCTTTGGGGATGCTACTTGGACGGTACCGGTGGGTTAGTTATACCGATCATAGTAGTCCCCAGTAGGCCTTCGATCGGGGGGGTCTCTTGTCTTATATTCACATTTGGGGAAAGGTGGTTTCTCGGTTGTTACCGTCACATTTTGATTCACGACCTTCACTCGTTGTATTTTGGGGAAACGTTACTTGGGCACACATAGAGGTCGACACCCATCACTGTTGAAACCGAAAGAATCTCGGGACGAGATTCCTTTCAACAGGGGGATGATGTGACGACCCGGAAAATTTTTCTTCTTATTTGTTTTCTCTCTTCGACTTCGGGAAATTTTCGGGACGAAAATTCTTTCAACAGGGGGATGATGTGACACCCGGCAAACTCCGGTAACTAACTTTTGAAAACTTAGTAAGTCTACCTTAGCGAGTCGCGCATACATTACACATAACAGGGTCGGTAGAGTCGAGTCGCACATCATTGGGGTTTTAACACACGCAAGTCTCGAGTCTCGGGAATTGGTGAACGAGTGTGAACGTGTTTATGTTCATGTATTATGTGTTTATAATCATTATGTGACTTGTCGGTATGTGAAAATGTGTTAACATATGTTAAAACGGAGTTTAACGCGCCAATTGCACAGCACCAGGCCCTGAGGGCGATTAGGAAGCCCTAATCGCCTTCATGAGGGCGATTAGCATCATGTTGAAGGCGATTGGGCATGTTTATAGGCGATTGGGGGGCTAATCGCCTGATAGTGAAGGCGATTAGCATCCCTAATCGCCTGATAAAGCTGCATAATCGCCTATACTGCACCTGACGACTAGAAACGCCTATAAATACCACCCTTGACCTCCAAAACACCATTTATGCAACCCTAGCCGTCCCATAACCCTTACCAACACACAAACACTCTCTGGAACTCGCTTTTACATCAAAACAACCATTTCCAAGCTTATTCCATCATTTTCTCTTAAAACCAAGGTGTGTTCTTCAAACCCAAACCTTCAAATGATTATATTTTTCTCCCTAAACGTCCAGACCTGACTTATAAATGTTTTTGTCTTTGAAAATCCATTTAAAACCGTTTTTAAACAAACCCTCACCTTTATGTGTGTTATATGTGTTATTTGTGTTTAAAGGTAGGATTTTTAGGATTGAAACATGATTGTTTTTGTGTTATTAAGATGTTTATGGCTGTTACAAGTTAGTATGATGATGTTCTAGGAGTTTGAATGGTTTTGGTTGTGTATTGTTGTTGTTTGATGTTTTGACCCATTTGAATGATTTTGAATGATTAAGGATGCTATGAGGTGTGTTATTGATTGTTTGATGTTAGGGTTTGCTCTAGGATGATGCTAGAACAGTAGGATACTATCGGACAACGTGGTTATGTAATTAAATCTGGATATTTGCTATTTAGGGCAAGTTCTTGCATGTTGATGTGATGTTTACATGTTAAATTGCTATTTTGGGAAAACGCCCGCCTTCGGGACTGTTAGAATGATGAAAACTTAGGGGTTTTGCTTGAAATATGTTTGTTAATGTGTTAGGATTGTTATTGGGTGTTTACACATGTTTCAGATCTGATTTGGAGGGTTAAACGCGCGAAAAACCGGAACAGCTATGCTATAGGCGATTGGGTGCTATAAGCGATTGGGAGCCCAATCGCCTGTTAAGAGGGCCTAATCGCCTATGCTATAGGCGATTGGGGGCCTAATTGCCTTCATTTCATGTGATTGTGATCCTAATCACTAGTTAAGCCCTGAATTGCATGTCTTATGACCATAATCGCCTGATATACACATGAATAGCCCTAATCGCCTATAATAGGGGGCGATTAGCCTCTGTAATTGCCTGTTGACCATCCCTAATCACATGTTGACTTTTCCTAATTGCATGCTAAGTTCCTAATCGCGTGTACTGCTGTTATAAGTGTATTTTGACATTCCGAAACCCGATTTGACACCTAGGAACATGATAGGAACCCCGTGACATGCCTAGTAACATAGTAACACGTGTACGGACTTGTTTGTGCGTTATTTGACCTATGTGTTAGACTCGTTGAACTTTAACACATGTTAAGTAGTAAGTTGCATGTTTTGTGTATGTTTGTGTATGAGACGAACACGTGGAGTCTCGGGTCACCAATGGGATGTCGAGTCTTGTACATTTGGTCAGTTTAACAGTCAACGTGTTTTTAAACGAACCTGGTTATGGTCTGGACACTTGGGGACTATTTGACCTGCGGGTCAATGGTTCGGGTACTCATATGCATTCGGTGATAGGTTGCCGATACTAGGGCTGTCATTTGCATTGTCTGTGGTTCATTAAGAAGAACGCAATCTAAGGTGAGTTCACGGCCCCACTCTTTACTGGTTTTGCTTTCGGGGGAGAAAACATGCTGGGTACTGGTATTCATAAGACGTGTGTCAAATTACGTTTTCGTATTCATAAAAGGTGTGTCAACCTACGTTTTCGTGTCCATAAAAGGTGTGTCAACTTACGTGCTCGTATTCATAAAAGGCGTGTCAACTTACGTTCTCGTATTCATAAAAGGCGTGTCAACTTACATTTTCGTATTCATGAAACCTATGATTTGCTAAGTACTCGGATTGGTATAGCTTACAAGGTAGTCGTTGGTTACTATATGGTATTACGTATTAGTATTCTTGAATTCTTTATGCATTGGGGTATTCTATTGGGTTGCTATACGGTTTGTTAAAGTCCCGGGGAAAACCATGAATGTGCGGTGGTTGCACAACGGGGGAAATATGGATAGATCTATTTGGGCGTGACCGGCCCCACTCGTCGACTGGAGGTCGGACGGGTGCATGTTGTCTCTTAGAGTATTCTTGTATTCTTGTATTCTTGTATTCGGGCAGGTAGTATTCTTGTATTCATGTATGCGTGTCCAGTAATGGTTTTCCAATCGTAGTAGCGATAGGTATTCATTTTGGATGACATTCTTTGAGTAGTATTCTTTTGGTCGGTTTACTTATGGTTTGGTCTACTTTGGAATATTCTTTGAAACTAACTAAGTTGCTTTTCACAAAAACCCGAGAACTCTCCAGCATTATATGTTGACGTTTTTAGCATGTTTTTCTCAGGTCGTTAAGGTAGCAGCATCGGACTTAGGCGCACGGAGTCTCACTTGGCGTCTAGGATTTTAGTTCCATGTTTTCAGTACTTTCAGACTTCAGTCACGTTGTTTAAAGTTGTAATCAAGATTTTAAGAAGCTTCCGCTGTTGGTTTATGTTATGAAACTAAATGTTTTTATTTTACGTATTTTATCATATAGTGTTGTTTATTGTGACCGTTGACTTGGATCCTGGTGTGTCACACGCCTCGCGGTAGAACTCCGCAGGTGGAAATTTGAGTGTGTGACATAGACTCTTTCTACTCAACACGTGATCCATCGTCACTGTCCTTCAAGTCTCTTCAAGGTTTTGAAAAGCCGAGGAATATTAAGAAGTATTTGGAGTTGAAAGAATAACAGGCTGACATGCTTTCAAAGAAGAAAAGTGTTGGAAAAACTGACAGCGAAGCATCACTAATTTTACAGGATTTATACAGCAAAGTAAGATTTTTAGAAGAATACTCAAGTAACCTGTCGAAGATAGTGTCTAATAGCCAACCTGACTCTGATATAGAAAACATTTTGAGAGAATGATATCTTAATGAGATAATGAAAACCAAAAGTTACACAGCCAAGAGAAGTAAATTTGCTGATTAGGATTCTAAGGAACTGGAGAGTGAACTTAACAGAATTAAAGAGATGGCTAAAGAACCTAATCGCAAACAACATCCACCAAAGTGGAAGAAGGGAAAAGAAACTGACACTGAAAGAAAGGAAAAGTTAAAAATAATAAGAAAAGAGCTGGTGGCTGCTGGTTTGGGAAAGATGACACAAATTCGTCTTTGGAAGGAACATGAACTCATGGATTCCTACAAAAAGCTACGGGAAGGAAGAAAAGTTGATCTAACTCTACAAAGAAAGGCAAAACATGATGATGGTGACCAAGCAGGTCGAAATAACAAAAAACAAAAAACTCTATTCTCAATATATGATATTATGACAGGCAGATTCGGGCAAAGTAATCCATCAGAATTAAGAACAGAAAAGGAAGAGGATGATAACAACAGTTTGTAAACACTGACAATTAAATATACATCTGTTTAAATAGCATCTGCTATATTTCTGCTGCTATTGACTGAGTACCATCTGTTCTTCTAATAATGCTATTGAATAGCATCTGTTATACCCACAATAACATTAAATAGCACCAGTTATAATTGATAATGTAGTTCCATTCAAACTAATACACAACCAACTATAATACAATCATCATCATAATATTATTACAAATAAATTGTTGTCTACTAAATTGAAATTTACAAATCAAAAAGTTGAAAACTCTTAGTCTTAGATCGTTCCTTCCGGGGTCCTTTGCATGAAGAGGATAAATCACCAACATTTAGTTTATCAGAATCTTCAAGAACTCTTTTTCCATTGGGAGTTATAGTACAATCCATTCCAGCATCGACGGCAGAAGAATCACCGATAACAGACACAACATCCTTCAAATATTTCAAAACAAAAAATAATGATATGTTAAATAACAACAAAAACTTAAAAACATCTTAATCAAGTTACAAAAAAATACTCACCTTTATCATCAGTTGGCTATCAGCTTCCTCACATTCTGCTTGGTTAATAGATTTAAAATCACAATCTACCTGGCTGCCCTAAACATTGTACATACAAACCAAACATACAACCTAAACTGTTAAGACAGCATTCAAAGATACCAGATAGTAAGCAATTCCTAAAAATGCGTTTAATTTAATACCTCATCAACATTACAATATCCATTACTATGAAGAGCAATTAACTCAGAAATTACGACGGGATTATCACATATTTTCATGACTGTGTAGACATTGCAGTCGTTTTTCATGACTGTGTAGACATTGCAGTCGTTTGTAAGATTATATTCAGAAACATCGATTTTAAAAACCAGCATCTTATCAAGTAAGCGAAACAATTCTTGAGGCAAACTTTCACTATCACCAAGCTTCAACTGCCTTTCTCTTATACGACTTGCGGATGATCTGACAACTCTCATAACATCTCGGTCAAACATCACAAATGATACACTACCAGTCTCATCCTGAACCCTGACATGCACCTTGAACTTGAAACAAATAGACGAAAATATTGTCTAAAAACATACATACAGGTTCATAAAAAGCAATCAGATTATATAAAAAAAATTGTAGTTAATTAGCTCTAAGTACATTGTAGTGACGGAGGTACAATGACATTCACACTTGGAATAAAACAAAGCAGAAACAGGCAATTTGAGAGTTTCTTCAGTAACATTTTCATGAAGCTGTAAGAATTCTGATTTAGTAATCACATTGCTAAAACATCTGGGACACACATCATAAAACCAACCATAGCCTTCTTGCAGAATTTTAATTGTCGCAACTACAACACAACACATTGGCTGCACAAAAATAGAAATAAAGACTATATTACTTAAGAAAAAAGCTCTAATATGGAGAACAAATATTAATCATAATCAATAAATATTAAAACCATATCAATCTCCATAAGCTCGTCAACACATTTCTTTTCTGAACCAACAATGAATTCCTGAACCAATGGATAAACAGAGTGTTCTGAAACATCTGTTTGAGAAGTAGAAGCAGCATCTTGTCCTTGCTTCAATATAAGACTAAAAAATAGGTAGAATTATTAAAACACATAAAAAAATTTAATTTAATTTAATTATAAATCCATAAAAAAATGACAATGTACCTCCTTCTTAACTCCTTCACCTCAATTAAATCTACATCCAGAAACATCCGGGTTCCAAAGTTGTCACTTTCAACTATAAATTGATCTAAATATATATATATATATGTATATTAAACAACAATGAACTCACAAATGTTTAATAACAGGAGTATAAAATAAATTACCTTTTGATTCCTTAACTTTACCATGCTGTATAACAACCATTATTTGTTCATTACCAGCATTTTGAGAAATGAATTTGTTAAACTGCTCTGCATAAACATTCCACATAGTACATCACAATATCGTATCACTACATAATATTAAAACACAAACATAGTTAAATATATATAAAAATATATAGGAATTAAATAATGATTTGATTGATTTATCAGATAACCACTAAACAAATGAAACAACCAAATAAAAATGAAAGTAACAAAAATAATTTACAAACAGAAAACAGGGAAACGCTTACTCCAACTCTTGAATATAGAAATTCATCCTTTTAGTTTCTTTAGGAGGTAGTCCAAACACATCCAGGGAACCATACCAAATATGACAACCGGCAACATCTATAAAATATACATATAATTCAAAACATAAAAACACAATTTTTAATATACTCTATTAATATTAAATTTAAAGAAAGAAACAAACCAACAGACAAAAGTTCCTTCGCTTCGCCTTTAAGAATATCTTTAAAACTAATGAAATTAAATCCATACTCAACACCTTGCCAACCAACAATACGGCTAACAGTCGTACAACGATAAAAGTTGATCTTATAATCATGTGCTACAACTTTGTATGGATCCTTGTTTTCACCAACACCAAACTTAGAGAGAATAACAACATCATCTTCTTGAAGTTGATGGTCAAAAAGGTGGATCAAAGGACTCTTTATGAACGCTTGAATCTTATCACCATGAAAATAATATAAAACAAAATATCAACGACAACAGCTTTAATAACATAAGCTAACCGAAAAACATAAGAAAACATGAAGGAAAATACAGTTAGAGAAAAATTACACTACCTGCTGATCAATCAATACCATTTACATGTTAAAACTTTATTTCCACTAAACATGAACCAAAGAACTCAAATACCATAACATAAAGTAAGCGAAAAAAATCACAGAAACAATTTGTATTTATATCATGAATAAAAACATATAAAAAAAGCTGATAAAAAAATTACATTACCTGCTCATCAATCAATATCATTTCTATCTTCAAACTTTCTTTACACTTTCGTATGATAAGAACCTTCAAACACCAGATATCTTTGGATGGATTCAGATCACAAACAAAACTATGAATTTTGTTATAAAGATCCATCGAGAAGATTTTAAGAAAGAATTCGAGAGAATATTTTATGAATTAATTAATTTGTGAGCGAAAATGGTTGTGTATAAGGAAAGCATCTGAGATAATAATCATTATATAGCTACACAAATCACACTTCCCAATGTTAATTCAAAATTTCCCTCTTAAAACTTCAAAAAGTTAAGGGCTGAATACTTACTAAACAGCTGTTCACATCAGCTGTTGAGGCAAGTGAGATTCTTACCGCTGTTGTGTATGGTTACCAAACGGATGTTTTTAAAGTCAACAACAGCGGTGCTTTAACGTGTCCCACATATTATTTGTGAATATTTTAAGGGGGTTTGTGACGTCAGTTTTTGCATTACGCAGGCATTGGTAGCCTGTCTCTCCGCTTGACACGTCAGCTTTCTGACATCACTCACGACTCTCCTATTATTGAAAGTATAGATAGATTTTTTATTTATTTTTATTTATAGATTACATATCTACTAATAAACATTGAGCCTCAAATCTCAATCTACGGACTCATTTGATTCATTTCAAACTATTTGCATTCTTTTAAATGGTTTGTACCGATCATCTACTGCCATATAATATTTTTCTCCCTTTGCAATCAATTCACTTGGGTTAAGAATTAGAAAATAAAAAGACTGTCACACCCTCAAATTTCCACAAGCGGAGTTCTACCGCGAGGCGTGCGACACACCAGGATCCAAGTCAATGGTCACAATAAACGACGTCTAAATGTAAAAACATACGTAAATAAAATCATGCATAAGATTTAAAAACCATCATTTGAAAGCACGGAAGCGTTTAAGTTTACAAAAGTCAAAAGTAAATAGAAACATAAGTTTAAGAGTTTAACATCCCAAAGAAAACATGCATAATGATCCTAGACGCGAGTACGACTCCAGTGCGACTCCGTGCGCCTAGATGACAGCTGCTACCTTAGCGACCTGAGAAAACATGCTAAAAACGTCAGCATAAAATACTGGTGAGTTCACAGGTTTTTAAGTAAAACGTTTTCATGAGTTTGAACTTTGATAAACCTTTACCGATGCGGAAGCTAGGATACACGAACACCTGAGTTCACAATGTATGAATACATGGATACACGACTACACGAATGCACGAATACATGAATACACGGATACACGATTACACGAGTGCACGAATACACGGATACACTATTACACGAATGCACGAATACACGAATACACGTTTGCATGAATACACTAAACTACCGTCATCCCCGTTTCCCCGTTATGCATCACCGAATGTTCACAGTTTAATCCAAAACTTAAAAGAGTTGTTTAATAAGCAAAACACTTTTGTATAATCAAATCCTGTTTGTGTGTAAGTTTTTAAGATCACAAGTGTGTAGCATGTTTCTCCCTCGAAAACCAAAACGGATAAAAGTGGGGCCGTGAACTCACCTTAGGTTGCGTCTTCCGTTACGTGTTAGCTAAGAGTGAGAAATCATGCAATCACAAGCAAACATGCACTTAATACGCGTAACAGTTCACCAAAGTCAACATATAGTTCATATATCGCATATACGAGTCCACACGTGTATTACCGGGTTATCGGACATTCCACAGGGTTCCTAGCATGTTCCTAGGTGTCATTTCATGTTCGGGATGTCAAACTATGCTTAAATCAGCTAATCACGTGATTAGACATTAATCGTGCAATTAGGAAAGTCAACTAGCAATTAGGATGGTCAAACATGCAATTAGGAAAGTCAACTAGCAATTAGGATGGTCAAACAGGCAATTAGGAGGCTAATTGCCTGATACTTCAGGCGATTAGGGCCTACTCGCCCCCTAACCTTTCCTACTCGCCCCTACATCAGGCGATTAGGAATCCTAATCGCCTGCTGCAGTTGTGTAACGGGTTTTCGCGCGTCTAACCCTCCAAATCAGATCCGAAACATGTGTAAACACCCAATATCAATCATAACACATTAACAAACATATTTCAAACAAAACCCCTAAGTTATCATCATTCTAACAGTCCCGAATGCGAGCGTTTTCCCAAAATAGCATATTTATCATGTAAACATCACATCATCATGTAAAACTTACCCTAAATAGCAAATACTCAGATTTCATCACATAACAACGTCATCTAATCCTTTCCTACTGTTCTAGCATCATCCTAGAGCAAACCATAATCCTCTAGAATCATCAAAACATATTAAATCACACTAAGTCTCCCAAAATCACCCAAACGGGTCAAAATATCAAATATCATCAAAACACAACTATATGCTCCCAAATTCATAGACAATCATCCTAATGATTCATTTAAGTCAGAAACATATCAAACACATAGAAACAAACACGTTTTAATATCAAAAATCTCATCTTTGCATGATAACATAACATAGAATAAGCATGAACGTGTGGGTTTGTTTATAATCTGTTTTTAACAAGTTTTCAAAGACACAAATACTTAGGGCTCCTAATCGCCCCCTATGTTGGGCTAATCGCCCCCTGCAGCCTCAAACCGGTTTTTCGCGCGTTAAACACTATTTTAACACATATAAGCACGTATTCACATACCGACAAGTCACATAAAGATTATAAACACATAATACATGAAAACAAACACGTTCACACTCGTTCACCAATTCCCGGGACTCGAGACTTGTGTGTGTTAGAACCCCAATGATGCACGACTCGACTCGACTGACCTTGTCATGTGTAATGTATGCACGACTCGCTAAGGTAGACTTACTGAGTTTTCAAAAATAAATAACCGGAGTTTGCCGGGTGTCACATCATCCCCCTGTTGAAAGAATTTTCGTCCCGAAAATTTCACGAAGTCAAAGAGAGAACAAATAAGAAGAAAAATTTTCCGGGTCGTCACAAAGACATACTTAAAATTTATGATATCGTAGAAACATGATGAATTTAATGTATATTAATATTTAAGTAGTCGCAATACTTCATGTATAAACTTTAGGTACTTACACAAATGTCGTATGCATTAACATATGTAGTAAACAAAAGAGTTATTTAATTATTGGTTGAATATGTATGATTTCATGATTATGCTGAATATTTTGTTTGTGTGAAATCATGCATGAATTTTTCTTTGCCATTCTATTATTTTTGTGAGTTGTAAAAAAACATATAATATTTAAAACCTAATTTATCTTTTTTTAAATTAATTTGCCAAAACATTTTAAAAATCATCATCTCACTGCAACGCACGGGTAGCATCAACTCGTAAAACACAATAGGGGTTAAATGGGTTGTATTCATCTTAAAGTACAAAAACTTATGTCTTGTCCGGTTTTCCGGTTTTCCGGTTTTCATGTGTCTAACACAATTTTGATGTTCGAATAAATGTTGGTTTAAACCATCTATCCACAAAAACAGCCTATTTAAGAGCCTGAATTTCTATCCAGGTTGAAATCCCTCCAAATTAAATGGTTTATGAACTTAAAAGACTAGCAAAATGTTCACTTGTATTTGGGGTCGACAATTTATGTTATTCAAATCTGAACAAAAATAGAGAACATATTATAACTTAAGTACTCCCATCACATAGTTTCAGACACGCAAACACAACATAACAACATTGTTATTCCACCACCTATAATCTCTAACCGGAAGATATCAAACCACTAATATAATTAGCACGGCGGAGCAGGGAGGCTGCACTTTGCAGGTAAACCGATCGCGAGTATAGGGTCAATGCCTAAGGAAGGCAACATACTTGAATCCCTATACGAACACAAACACTTCATATCAGCCCCAGCAATCGCTTTACAACACTCTGGGGTCGGGTCCACAGGGTTTGGATTCGTCACCGAAGGCTTGCACGCCACCAAACCATCCTGATTCATGTCGCATATTTCCATCGCGTGTGAACCGCCAATCATAACCACCAACACCAAAAACACCACCACTTGGGCCCTTGTCACCGTGACAAACATTATAGTTAGTATGTTTTAGAGATGACTTTATGTGATCACGAGTTGCAAATGAGTTGTATTTAATGGCCTGGGGTAGGGCCCAATTTAAGGAGACCCGTGAACGAAGAAACAAGGTGTACGTACTTACTATTATTATTAAGTCACGGGTTGGGTGTGGGCCGTAGTTTGGGCCGGTTACAAGCCATGTGGTTTTGTGTGTTTTCATATACATATCAAAACTAAAAAACAAATTGGGGCCCATCAAAGATTGTGATAGATTATATAGACGTTTTAAATTCGTATATCATATTATTATATATTATATTGGAGGGTAACAAATAAGTGGGGCAAATGGGTAATGGGTTAAAAGAAGTGTTGTTGGGTTAAAATTTGAACGGTATTTTTGTTTATTGATAGTTATTGATGTAAATATGATTTTGTTATAATGATTACGTATAAAAACGGTTATGGCAACCTTTGAGTTTTGATCGGTTTCACTTTCAGTTACAAAGGCTCCGGCTATTCCCACCCCCCCCCCCCCCCCCTCCTTCTATTTCCACCCCCTTTAAAGCTCTTCGTTTTTGCCAAAGCGAGGCGCTTGGCTCCCTTTTCAAAGACCGTCAGTACGAGGTCAGAAAAGCTGAAATTTTAAAAGGCCAAAGCGAGGCGCTTCGGATCAAAGTTTTATTTTTGGTTGATTTTTGGTGTTTTAAATTGGTTTTTTTATCGTATAAAACAAAATTAAAAAATTTAAAAAAAATTAAAAACAAAGTAATAACCCTAATCAAACTATCATAAACCCAAATGAAAATTCTACTTTTTAGGCGTGACAGCTTAAGATACGAAATACTTGTAGAAGAGGGCAGCTAGAGATGAGATACTTGATCATAACGTCTATATAGGCGTTTTCGATATCCAAATGACTCAACGACTTAAACTTGACATCATCAACCATGAAGGAAGAAGGCAGCTCACAGCCATGTATAGTAAAAAATTTCAACACAAAACAAGTAATAACCCTAATTAAACTATCATTAATAACTCTAAAAGTGTTTTTTATTCATTACTTCCGGGAAAGAGACAACATTAATCTTTGTTATCCTTTATCATCTCTACGAATTCAATTCTTAACAACTAATGTGACCTATCCTTGCTCTCTTCCCAAAGTACTAATGAAGACCTTCATCTTCAATATTTGAAAATTATTATTTTTTGACAAGTTTGGTAACAGAGAGGAACACTTTCTTCTTTTGTTGTACAATCTTTGTTAGTTATTGTTTACCTTCCAATCGTTTTCAAGTATGTTGTGCTGGTTGCGGAAAGAAATCAACGGTCGGATCGGCGTTAACAAAAACGGATAAAAATTAGACGATTTTGTTTACCTTCCCATCGATTTCAAGTATGTTCTTTTTTCTTCTCCGACATTAAACTTAGTACAGGTGTGACCTAGTTTTACATCACCAAAATGTGAAGACCTTGATCTTCGAATGCGGTATACGCGTTAAATTTCATTAAATAAGTGAAAAAGGCGAATTAGTCAAACTTTGTAGATGCCTATGTTCTACGGGAGGTGAGTAGGCAATCAAGGGATCCGCTTGGAGTCTAAAGCTTCGCGTGTCATCTTGGTCGAACTCATATTGCAACATTCCCATCGATTTCAAGACTTCATCCTTGTGCTTTGTATGGGATTTAAAGCAAGTCCTTCTTTAATGTTCTTTATATATGAATAGTGACCCACATCAAAGCGCCTCACTATAGCTATAGCAAGGCTCAAACAACACAGGCAAGTCCTCGTCTGATCCACAAAACAAAACCATCATCTTGAAGTGTTTTACTATAGCCATTTTTTCCATGGTTTACAAGGAATGGGTTGAAGGTGTGTGTTGCAAATATAATAAACAAAGATTATAGGAAGAAGATCAAAGCTCCAAAAGTAAGTGTGAAGATCAGGAGAAAGAAATTAGAAGAAGAAGATGAACAATGCTCCAACATAACTTGCACCGACTTGAGATATGAGTTTGATTTGTAGTTGTAAGAATTTAGCTAAAACAGGATGTAATGATCATACAAGTCACAAATCCAGGTGCGGAAACCCTAGATATGAACAAAATGATAATACTCAAATCAAAACACGTAAAACATCATTTTAATCACCTTTTTCATATATTAACTTTCATAAAACTTGTTACAATTGATCAACACGTTAATCTAATCAATACACACACTTTCACTGACTTGACACGAACCTGACCTCTCAACACACACTTACAAAAACTCTCTTTAACTTACAAATGACCAAAATCTATTTATAAGCACTGCAGGTTCGCTCATTGTGAAGGTGCGAATGTGGACATAGTCCACATTCGCCCACTTGCATGGTACGAATATGACTTCTGATCTTCAATCTTCTACATTCGCCAAGATTGCTTCTACCTTCGCCCATTCTCTTCACCTTCGGCCCTTCAGAAAATCACTAACATATGTTAATAAAGCTAATCCAATCACTAGTCGCAAAACGTGCATCTACAAACTCCACCTCGACTATTGATTGGATTGTCTTCGTTCCTCATCCATGATCTTGTTCAAAATCTTGATTCTCAGTTGCTTCTTCTGATCTTTAGACATTTCAGGCTCCAGCTTACGTTTAACAGGCTTAGGCACATCGGCCATCTTCACCATCTTGCCCAGTTTAGCATCCAAGTTGCTTCCGGAGTTTATATCATAAGCAAAGCAAACTCCGACAACTTGTTGATACTTCTTTGCCTGATCTGCATCATTGGGATCACAATGAATTGGATTGTAGAATAGCATGATGATATCCTCAAACGTGCAATTAATCAACCACATAGGATCAAATACATAAACATGTTTGTATTTGTCCTTTCCATCTCTCAGCACAATCACCGCTTCTGCTTTCCTCCAATCATAGTACCAAAATATGAAATCAGCACTGAAGTGTTGAGGTAAAGGCATTAATGGAATCTTTTTCATCACTTCAGGTGCTTTATATATCAAAGTCACCCTCTTTCTTCCTGTTCTTGGATCAACATCTCTATGAACTTTCCTTCTAGGATACTGTGGCTTGAACATGTTCCATTTCGTTCTACTTTCCCAAATCAACCGATCTGCAAACCAACCAACAGCCGTATTGTTCACTGAAGCTCCAGTCATAGGGAATCTGCAAATGTCTCTGACTGCCCAGTACGGTAGAGTTAAAATATCATGAAATCTGTAGAAGTACAAGATTTCTGATTCCCATTTGACTGCCAAACATTTCAATCTCCCCAGATACGTGCAACCAAGAGCTCTGCCTTTGAACTTCTCGTTATGGTATCTGTAAAATCCACCTTGAGCTTCAGGCTTTGGTCGCTTGTCATCAGTCTCTTTCAACTTCTGTAGAAATGTCTTCAAATCATCATTCTGATTCGAAGGTTTCTGCTGATCAGTACCAAACACAGTTTCTACAAACTCTTCACTTCTCTTTTGAGCTTTCTTCTTAGCCAACCTGTTTGGTATCTCGGTGAAGTTTGGGAAAACCACATTCTCATCACTCTGCCTGAAATATTGTGGATATTCCTCGTGAGTAATATCCTCAATCTCTACCTCTTCCATTTCAGGTGTCTGGTTATCATCAGAGTGATTTCCAATATCCTTTTCAGGAATATCTGGAATCGACTGATCCATCATAATCTCCTCTAATGATTTCCCCACTCGCTGTGCAATTCCATCCAAAATTTCTTTGGCAACAGCAGCAGGTACTTCACCTTCCTCCATGTCTGGATCATTGTACTCAAGCTCATATCTCATATCATCTGTTTGAAAGATTTCAGCAAACTTGCCTGTGAACTCAATGGTCCATTCTCTTCTTTCAAGAATATCTCTGTAAACTTTCTTCGCATCATCATCTTTATCACTTTTCTTACTTTCTTCATCAGAACTTTTATCAGATTCATCATCCTCCTCATCATCCTTTTCCTCTTCATCAGAAGGTTCATAATCAACCCGTTCTTCCTCTTTCTCTTTATCTTCCTCACCATCCTTCAACTTAGGTGCTTCTCCATATAGCTTATCCAATAAATCACTTAGACGTTTGTTTTCAGTCTTAAGTTCTTTGTTGTCAGCTTTAACAATCTTTATCATCCTCTGATTCCTGCTGCACTTAACCTCAAGATCCTTATTGTCTGCTTCAAGTTTCTTCACTTTCTGTTTGATCTCATCTTGGTTAGTTTTAGATGCAACAACAATCTGTAGCATTTTCTCCTCATTCTGTTTAAACATGCTTATCTCAGCCTGTTGTGCTACAATCATCTTCATCATGTCATCCATCCTTTTGTTAACCTGTTTCATCACATCATCCGAAACAGTAACTTTCTTTGACTTGGATGGTTCTACTTCTTTTGCCTTCTGCTTTTGAGGATTCTTGAACATATCCAATACATTATCCAGAGCAACATTAAAATCATCAACTGGTAATGTTTCAGCTTCTTTGCTTTTCTTCTGCTTTTTAGCAACTGGTGAAGATAGCTTAGATGATGTACCTGCATCAGGTATCTTTTTGCCTTTCAGTAACTGAGCAATCTCTTTTTCTCTCAACTGCTTAGTACTTGACTTCTTTGCCATTGACTTGTGCTTTGTTTTTGGCAAATTAACAACAACAGTCCCACCTACTTCAAGTTCATCAAGATTCACACTCAGACTTTCATCAACATTAACAGTCTTCTTCTATGAAACCTCTTCAATAGTCTTATTCAAAGATTCAGACTCACCAACCATAGTGGCCTTACGTTTGGTGGTCTTTACTCTTTCCTCTTCAGAATCCCACTGCTCATCAACTTCAGTTTCCTCCGAATCCACCGAATCTTCATCAACCAGACTAGTGCCTTTCTTTGTTGTTGTCTTCTTTCTAGTAACCTGTTGCTTTGAACTTCCTTGATCAATCTTTGCCTTACCTTTCCATTTGGCTCCGGCATTCACTACTTGTCTCTTCCTCTTAGTGTTTGCATCAGCATACACTAATGGATCATCATTATCCGAATCACTATTGTCATGCCTTGCTTTGTTCTTACCAGGATCAGTGTAACCCTGATTAGCCAAAGCCCCAAACAATCTTCTGTGAGGTGGCTTCTCATTATCCGGCACACCTTTATAACCTTTCATTCTCACAAGTGTTCGAATATTCATGTGATCTTGACCTAGGATCATAGTTGGATCCTTCTTCAAATCAGGATACTTATGGTCAAAGATCATCATCAGAAATCTCGGATACAGCATAAACTGCTTCTTCTTCAATCCTTTCAACATCTCGAGCATGTGGTCCAAAATCATACCAGATACATTGAATGGTTTGTTAAGTGTTAACGCAACCATCAATGAACTAAGACTCTTCCTCATCACATCGTATCCACCGCTCACACAACCGAATACATGAATAATTACGTGTGCAAAATACTTGAACTGCACACTTAATTTTCCTTTGTGCATCGAACCATCAGTAATAGGACCCTTATACTTCATCCTTAAAAAGCACGCTCTCTGCTCGGTCCATGAAAGCTCTCTAGGATCATCACTCACTTCAAACTTGATCTGCAAAGCTTCCCTGATGTCTGATTCAGTCAAAAACATCTCCATCCCCTGAATCTTGCTGCGAATAATGGTCTGATCTTCCCAGAAATCATATCTTGCATTTCTGTAAAAGTCCTCCACTATGTCTTTGTAGATTATTGTTGGTGTGGCTAAGGCATGAATAATCCGGCTTCGCCTTAAAAACTCCACAATACCAGAAAATTCAGTATTCTTTTCTACATCTCCAACATATGCACAGCAGTTGTGTGTTGGTTCAAACGGCCATCCACGTGGAACGTTTTCAGCTTCTGGGACAGGATCTGGTACAATATTCTCCACTGGTGCTTCAACATGTTCAGGTTGCTCAGCCATCTGCACATCAAAAATCAGAAAACACGTCAAAATACAAAAACGACAAAAATTACAAATTTTAAGTTTTCGCAGATTCCACATTCGCCCATTTTTGTTTGGCCGAAGGTGGAATAATAGGTACGAAGATAGAGAATTTGGCACGAATGTGAAAATGTATTGATTAAAAATTACATTCGCCCAAAAACAAGTCTCATTCGCCCTTTATTTCTACATTCGCCCAGTTTAAAGAGGACGAATGTAAACCTGTTCATCCCTAAATTTTAAAATTTTGCCAAACTTGTATTTATCCTCTGATTTTGATTAGAACTTGTTCTATTATGGCCGAATAACACTCGTACATTATCAATTGTTATTTTTTTTCAATTTTCATCTGTTTTAAAGAGGAATTAGGGTTTATAGAGTTCAATCAATCAATTAATCATCTAATCATGTTATTAACCTAATTCCTGATATAATCTCCCCCTAAAACTTATGAGAATTGAATCCCTAACAAAATCACTCATTAAAAACGGTCCAATAATCCCAGATTATGAACCCTAGGGTTCGTAACCTATGAACTCAAATTCTGATCTGTTTCTGAAGCCATTACCTGTGTAATATGGTGCAAAATGATCAGTAAACAACAGGTAATAAGATTATAAGGCAAAGGAAATCTCATCAACAAGGTCTCTTTACTTAGAAAAATTTTGAAAATTTAGAATGAACTGGTCGAACCTATTATCTGGCATTTATAGGGTGGTACATTCGCCCGTTTATGATGGACGAAGGTGAGGATATTCCACATTCGACCAAGTAAATGGCCCGAAAATGAAACGTTACCACCCGAAAGTGAAATAGGTTTAAGGTATCCACTTTCGCCCAACCAAAAACGCACGAATGTAAGATTTTTCCACATTCGACCCATTTAAGGGGTGAATGTGAGATGGAAAAAACTGAAAATTTTGCCAAATCACGAATTCGAATCCCGTTCAACATTTTTCAATCCATTAGGTCTCAAAAACTCATGATTTTACTTTTAGAATGATACAAAGCCCAGATGGTTTCATCAAATCTCAGAAATTGATCATCAAACACCATCGGTTATCTAAAATAAAGCAGAAATGCAAAAACTTTTGGTTTTTCTGAAATTTATATCAAAACACACCTAAAATCTTTTTGGATTTTGTATCTTTTTGACAATAAAAGTAAAATGCATCAAAGTAAACAAAACAGTAAACAGTTTGTGATGTCCGGTAAGAGGATCATATCAGTTTTATGAGAAATCTGATCACAGCGATGATCTTTTTGTTTAATATTATCATTAGAAACAATATGTGACACGGCAATTGCTGATATTGTGGTCCACTTAAGCTCACATGCAAACTATTGCGCAATGCTTTAAAATGATACGAGTTAGGTGTATTAGACTAACACATTGTGGTGCCCACACACACGACATACTCCCGTATCAAGTAATTGCACAAAGCTTCGTCGTAACGCGTGATTATGCCAGAGTTATTCGTCAAAGTTACAAAGTATATAGCACAGAGGTGTACAGGTCAGCAAATGAATGCAGCAGAGTAACATGTGCATATATACTAGGTTGAGGCTGATATTAACTACTGATTTGCATCAGTAAGTCAATACAATGTAATTTTGATCTTTGATCAATAAAAAACATAAAGTTCCTCAATTCGATAACTTTCGGTTTTGGCATTTAAGCTCTTTTAGCAAACATTCTGATGAAACTAGGTCCGTAAATCAATACGACAAAAGTTTAATCAGAATATCCCGGATAACCATAACATAACAACCCGAAACCTCAGATTTTGGCAATCCTATCAAACGAAATTACGGTACTAAGACCATATGCCCATGAGGTGTTCAGCCACGAACGCGTAGTTCGTTATGTTTGTATCACTAATGCACGCAATTTTTAGTCTACGAAGCCTATCAGCACATCACACGTAGTCAACACACGCCTCATATTACTATACAAATCTTTAGCCTGTGTCAGATCCCCACTGATGTACTATCATTTCCTCTTTTTATCCTGGAAATCATTTTTGGTTTTTCTAATGTTTAGGTCTTTTTTGATTTTTTTTCAATGTTTTTTTTTGGATTTTCTGATAAAATGACTCCCCCTAAAATATAAAACATATTTTTGAGTTTTTAATTTTTCTGAAAAACAATAAAAACTTGAAAGAAAATTTTAAAACTAAAAAGCGATAAACCGAGGTGCTGATTAGTCCTGTTTTTCCTTTATGTTGTTAACTTTTAAAAGATATTCAAAGCGGGATCTGTCAAAAGCTTTAGTAAACAAATCTGCACGTTGATAGTCAGTATGGATTTTGACCATATCTATCAATTCTTTAGCGTAACAATCACGGATAAAATGATATTTAATCCGGATATGTTTCGCTTTAGAATGATTGCCCGTATCTTTAGTTAATGCGATCGCGGCTTCATTGTCACAGTGTATAGGGGTTTTAAGAAATTGCAAACCGTAATCCACCATCTGCTGTTGGATCCAGAGCACTTGCGAACAGCAACTCGAGGCTGCAATGTACTCTGCTTCACAGGTAGACAGCGCGACCGAAGTCTGCTTCTTACATTGCCAGGTGACTAACCTGTTCCCTAAAAACTGGCAACCAGCTGTAGTGGATTTGCTATCCTTATCACAGCCGCCCCAATCTGCATCACTAAAAGCGATAAAATCAAAATCATCATCATTAGGGTACCAAAGTCCTCTCGAGGGACAACCCTTCAGATATCTAAGGATACGCTTGACCGCCGTCAGATGACTTTGTTTCGGCTTCGATTGATAGCGAGCACATAGACACGTTGCGAACATAATATCTGGCCGAGATGCGGTAAGATACATCAGAGATCCGATGATTGCTCTGTATGTAAATGGGTCTGTCAGCTCCCCCTTAGCGTCGACTCCAATCCCGTGATTGGGTTGAATCGGGGTATCCATCGGCTTGGAATCCTCCATCTGGAACCGGCTCAAGACTTCGGATACGTATTTCGTCTGGTGAATGAAGATCCCCGTGGGTCTTTGGTCCACCTGCAAGCCTAGGAAAAACTGCATCTCCCCCATTGCGCTCATCTCAAACTTTTCCTGCATGACAGTTTCAAACTCCCTGCATAAAAGTTCGTTAGTTGAACCAAATATTATATCATCAACGTAAATCTGCACCAGAAGCAAATCATCCCCTGATTTCTTCGTGAATAGGGTGCATTCGACGAGTCCGCGCTTAAATCCTTTTGCCATGAGGTATGTACTCAGCTCCTCGTACCACTGTCTCGGAGCCTGGTGCAAACCATATAAAGCTTTGTTCAGCACATAGACCTTATCCCGGTGGATAGGGTCCTCAAAGCCTGGTGGCTGCCCGACATAAACCTCTTCTTTGACTTTACCGTACAGAAATGCGCTCTTGACGTCCATTTGATATACTTTGAACTTCTTATAGGAAGCAAACGCAAGAAACATCCGAATTGCCTCAATGCGTGCTACAGGAGCATAGATTTCGTTATAATCAATCCCTTCGATTTGATGGAAACCCTGTACGACCAGTCTGGCTTTGTTGCGAACTATAACACCACGATCATCCTTCTTGCACTTAAACACCCATTTAGTGCCAATCTTCTTTCTTCCGGGCGGTAAATCAGTGAGCGTCTAAACCCCCAATTTCTGAAATTGTAATAACTCTTCCTGCATTGCTTCAACCCAGGCGTCCTCCAGCAAAGCTTCTTTGTATGTCCTTGGCTCTACCTGTGACACATAACACGCAAACGACCAATCATTTTGACTACCAGATTTTTGTATTTTGGCATATAAAGCTAAAGCACCAAAACTCTCTGGCGAATTAACACTTCGCAGCTGCCCTCTTGTCATCACACTGCTACCAGGATCACCGATAACTTGCTCCAGCGGGTGAATACGGTGAATCCGAGATTCCGGATGTTCAGGTACAGTAACCCCCGTCTGAATAGTCAAGTTCTCTACAGCATCCAGATCATGACCCGTGTTAGACGATGAAGCAACATCTGGAGTTGGAGTTGGGTTCACTAGCGGTGCCTCTGGTTCTTCTGCATGTTCAAGAATAATGAGAATCCGGTTAGGAACCGAACTCGCGGATCGAATACGCATAAACAACTCGGTTTCAGATGGGGAATTCGAGACGAGACAGAAATATACGATAACAACGTCATCACAGATTCGTATTACTACATAAACGGTTACAGACACTATCATCAGTAGGATAAACATCTATCTCGTGGCCGGGGGAGGTCGGGCATGACCTCCCCCTTGAGAGCATTCAAAGTACAAACTCAAATCACCAAAATGAACAATAACACATGAGATTGCTATTTATAGTACAAAACCCAAGTTCCAGGTTCGCCCCTTTTGAATGGTCGAATGTGGAGCATTTCCACATTCGCCCATTTGTAATGGTCGAATGTGGAAAGCTTCCACATTCGCCCAGTGTATATTAGGTCGAACTTAGCTTTGGTATTGTCCTATATTTTACAAATGCGTCAGATCCATAAAATGCCCTTATGGATCACCACAATCTCATGTAACACTATACCTAGACTCAACCCTAGTCTATTCGACAGTGACGTCCACAGAAAGTGCATCAACAAATAACTTCTTCAAATTGTTCATCTTCAGACTCTGAAGAATCTAATGTAGTAGAAGCTTCTTGAAACACTTCTTCCTCTGGTACAGGAACATTGGTATCATTAGAAGCTGGTGGGGGGTTCACGGTGATTGGACGCACCAACGGTGAAGTCGCCGCGTTCTCACACTCGTAAAGTAATCTGATAACAGCTTCTTCAACCAAGCTATCTAGATTGAATGATTCAAAGAAATCTTTGTAATCAAACATCCAATAAGGACCAATCCCTTGCACATTTTGTGTATACCGTTGAACTTCCACATTAGCCCAATCCTCCACTTGACGATTTCGCTTGTTGTATACCCGTTTGAGCGGGGTTGCATATCCAACAAAGTATCCCTCTTCAGCTTTAGGACTAAACTTCTCGCTTGGATTCAACATCGTGCATGGTGCCCCAAAAGGTTCTAGATACTCTAAGTTCGGCTTTCGTCGGTGTAACAGTTCATAAGAAGTTTTACCAAACTTCTTCACCGTTAAAACCCGATTGAGTGTATAATTTGCTGCATAAATCGCCTCATTCCAGAACATTACTGGAAGATTCGAGTCTGCAAGCATTGTTCTAGCCGCTTCAATTAGAGTCCTGTTTTTGCGTTCAGCAACACCGTTCTGTTGTGGGGTGTACGGAGCCGAATATTCATGATGAATTCCTTTGTTTTCACAAAGTTCATCCATCTTGGCATTTTTGAACTCCGTCCCATTATCACTCCGAATTCTCTTGATCTTTAGATTGTAGAGATTCTCCAATCGAGTGAACAGAACTTTCAAGTTGTTAAAGGTGTCACTTTTATGCTGCAAACACATCACCCATGAAAATCTTGAGTAGTCGTCAGTGACAACTAAACAATAAAGCTCCCCAAGATGACTTTTGCGCTTGACAGGTCCAAATAGATCCATGTGCAATCGCTCAAGTGGCATCTCAACAGAGTTAACTTTCTACACTTTGTGGGACTGTCTGTGTTGCTTCTCCTTCTTACAGCTCACGCACTTGTCATTCAAATGGAAATGTTTCACATTCACGCCATTGACAAGTCCATTCTTCACAAGATGATTCATTTTCCTCAGATGAATGTGCCCCATTCTTCGGTGCCACATTATCGATTCCTTCTCGGTCGCCTTGGATAGAAAACATGTTATTTGCCCCTGGGTGGTCATTGCCTTGGACATATCAAGAATATAAAGGTTGTTGACGCGAGGTGCCTTCAACATTACCCACTCCTTTGGAATTTTAAACCCGGTTTGAGAATGTAGCAGGATTTGTCATCAAAATGAACAGTAAATTGTTTATCACAGATTTGACTGACACTCAACAGATTATAATCTATCTGCTTCACATATGATATCCTTTCAAAGCTTACAATCCCATTACTCACACTCCCTTCCATAGTGATATATCCGCCTTTATTCCCAGCAAATGCAACATATCCACCATTAATATTATGCACATCAAACAATAACGCAAGATCCCCGGTCATGTGGCCTGAAGCTCCACTATCAACAATCCAAAGACTGCTAATAGGGCCAGCTGAAGCTCCCTGCACACATCAAGTAAAACAATTAGTTCTTTCGGGGGACCCAAGCCTGAGTCTTGGGTCTTTGAACATCATCTTTCAAAGAAACATTCACTTCAACACTTTGTTTTGGATCGATCTTTTTAGGATCATTCAAAACATTTTCCTTTTTCTCATTTGATTTTGAAGTTGAGGCACCTGGAGAACCATTTGGTGTCCAAGATTGTTCAGATCTTTTCAAGATACGAATCTGAGATTTTGGTTTCTCAGTCGGTTTCTGAACATTGTTTGCAAAAGAAACTTTCTTGGTTACCTTTTCTGACTTAACAGATTTAGGTCCAACATTTGACTTGACAATAGGTTTTAGTGGAACCCTTTGCCTATCATTTGTTGTGTTCACCACTAGTTTTCTCCATGAATTTTCCATAGCAATCCGGTTTCTACGATCATACTGAAATGGACGATTGTTCCTCGTTTGATAAAAATTGTTTTGATTATAAAATTGTTGTTGTTGAGAAACAACACGTCTATGTGGTGGAACGTAATGATCAACCGGTTTTCTCATGGATTGCCTAACTTCAACTTCGTGCCTCTTATGCCTTACATACGGGCAGTGAGCAAGTAAATGCCCTCTCTCCCCGCATTTAAAGCATGCACGGTATTCCTCAAAAACATTTGGAACATTCGGTTGAGCAAATGATCTAACAGGATATTGATCATTATACTGTTGGTTCCTCAAACTCTCAGGGAGTGGCCCTTTTGAGTAAGCAGGCTCATGAAAACCGTTAGCTTTGTTTTTGGGTTTAATGAACTCTGTGACATGAACCTTTGGTTCTTGAGGAACATCCAAATATAATTTCTTTAAAATTGCCGGTGGAATCTCATTTGTTCTCTCATGTTTTGGAAACCAAATAGTGCTTTCTTGCCAAATTTTATCAATTTTAGCATAGTTAGCATTCTTAATTGGAAATTCCTCGTCAGAGATGATCTTATCGGATCCTTCCATCCGATAAAACACCTTGACTGGTTTGTCACAAGGTTCATTCTTAACTTCTTTCTTAATTTCTTTCTTAATCACATTCTTTTCAGACTTTTTCTCACAATGTGCGTTAGCCATCGGATGCACATGTTGAGATGATGACACTGGTTCAGTAGTAATGATGTGATTATCTTTTGGAATATCACACGCATTAGCACTTTGATAACTTCCAGAGTCATCATCCTCTGAGTCTGAATCATCATTCTCAACTGTAACACCTTCATCATTCAAACCTAAAATCGGCCTCACATCGGAATGAGGATCACCAATACTCGAGGTATTAGATTCATTTTCCGATGATGAGTCTGATTTTACCGAGCTCTCCGGTGTCACTTGATGACAGTTGTGATTTTCAAAAAGCACCGGAGATGGCACAGACTTATAGTTAGTGGTTTGATCATCAATGATGTGGTCTACAACATAAGCAATGTGCTTATAACTCTCCAACTTCTTGTTGACTTTTTCAGCAAAACACTTAATGGTGGCCATTTCCAATTTTGTGTTTTCAATTTCATTAATATAGTTATTAATGGCTAGTTGTTTTAATGAAAGAGTGTTTTTAAGATCGGAAATGTCCTTTTTATTTCCATCAAGTACTTTGTTGAAAGCCATCAATTCTTTGCGAGTAGATTGACAGTTGATAATAGCACTATCACGTTGAACGCGAAGTTCTTTATTTTCATCAGTCAATCTATCACAAGTTCCACAATATTTATCACTAGTAACATCAGTACTACATTCAGAATTTACCTGTTTTGGAGGATCTGTCATGGCCATCAAAGCAAAATGAGCTTCCTTTCCAGCGAAAAACTTAGAATAATCAATTCTGGTGAAAGCATCATCAGCAATGCACGACTTCCTCGTCTTTAAAAAATCTGCTTCTGCCAGCAACTGATCGATATCATCATCCAAGGATGTAACACTTGCCTCTGTGTCTGATTCACTGTCTGAATCTGAATATACAGACTCACACTCCTCAGGAACATCAGAAACTGTGTCAATCACCACTCCAGAATTTGCTTCCTCAACTTTAACCTCAACAGGCTCAGTCTCCACTTCCACCTCTTCCACAGATTCATCAACTTCAACCTCAGTTTCTTCATTTTTATCAACTATCACCGACTCCTTAGTATCAACCTGTCGGGCAACACAAGCCACATTCCCACCAGTTGTAATCTCCTCAACACCAATTTGCATCCCAGACCAGTCAAACCTTTCATCCTGCTGGATCACCAAAGCTTGATTCTGATTCGTATTCTGTTGGTTTTCATTTGGTGTAGTAATTGGTATAACTGTTCTGTTAGTGTTGTTTGGTGATTGATTTTGAGTCTGGTTTGTTGTGTTTGGTTGTCTGTTTGGTAAGAAACTTGGTTTTGGTTTTGTTGTTGACGATTCTGGTAGTTTAAGTTGAAAGGGTTTCTATTACCTTGTTTCGGTGGCTGAGCGCATTCCCGTTTAAAGTGACCCTTACCTCCACAGTTAAAACATGTAACCTTCTCCTTGTTGAACCCATAGGTTGTATTTGGAGAAGTTCCCAAATCAGTCCTACCCGTCTTTTCTATAAACTCAGTTGCCCTTCTCATTATACTCGCAAAAGCCCACTGGATGTTTATTAGTTCCATCTCTTCCTTGTCAATCTGTGCATAGTCTTCATTGGTCAAGTTATTGTTCCCAATTTGACTTGCAACCAACCCGTTATAAGATGAAACCATTACAGAGACTAATGCAATATGATGCTGAGCAACTTCAACAGTCACATTTCCCAAATTGGAAGTCTCCAAAACCACTTGTTGTTGATTGGGTTGATTCACTTGGTTCATGTATTGCGGTTGTTGAGGTGGTTGTTGTGATTGGCTAGCAGTGTAGAATGCTGCTTGCTGCATTGGAGAGAACGGTGAAATGTAGGAATTAGTGTATTGTTGTGGCGGTGGTGTATATGATGGTTGTGAGTAGGATGAGGTTTGTGCAATGTAGTTGATGGTTGGTTTAGGTGGTTCCATGACATTAGTAATACAAGCAATGTGAGGTGCCACTGTTCCACTAGCACTCGAATTCCCAACTGTTGCTGAAGTACCACCATAGTATAACTCTGGATTCTGAGGAATCTGAGATCTTTTAGCTTTCCTCTTCTCCTTGAGTTCTTTGTTCTCCAGCTTCTGCACAAACTCGTTGATAGCCCAGAATCTGTAAGCATCCTTCTCTTTGAGAACTTCCACATGCTGATCCCAGTATGGTGGTAAAGCATCTGCAAACTTGTCCACTAGATCTGTCATTGGAATCTGTATACCATAACTAGACAACTCAGTTAGTAAATGACAATATCTAGGAGTTAATTCTTTTAGAGTCTCATTTCCAACATAAGTAAAATTCTCAAACTCTTTTCTCAACTCCTCCATCCTCAACCTTCTAGTCTTTTCATTCCCATCATGCCTATTCTTGAGCACATCCCATAGTTGCTTAGACGTAGTGCATGTTCCAAACTGATGTAGTAAGTCGTTTGTGATCGCCTGAGTCAACTGAGAATATGCTTTCTTCTCCACAGCAAACTTCTTTTTCTCCTCGTCTGACATGCTCTCCAAAGGAACTGGTTCACCGGTGTTCTCCAAAACTGGTGCAGTATATCCTTTAGCTATCATTTGCCATGCCTCTGCACCCTCCATTCCCATGCCTTCCAGATGGATCTTGAATTTCTTCTGCCACTGGTTGTACTCTTGCATCTCCATGAGCTTGGGTGGGCGATTCCCGCTACCTGAAGATAAGTCATTTATTAGAGTAGAAATGGCATTAGTATTTTGAGTATTTACCACCGCAGCTGCTACACCCCAGTAGTCTGTCACAGGTGGTTGTGGAGGTGCAACACTCTGAGGCATCGAGCTAGTCATCGCTATGTAATTGATCGGTTGCGAAGACTGTGTGCTCGTCTTCTGGGCTGCCACTGTCCATGGGTCCATCGTCACTTGCTGTTGTTGTTGTGTCGTTGCAGGTCTCGGTGTAGTCAGAAAATTCCACATGATGTTCACGAACTTCGAAAATCCCAAAACTTAGAAAATTTTCCAAACTCAGATCTACTTTCGCCCCAAACAGTTCCACGTTCGTCCAAAATTGTCACTTTCGTCCAAACAGTGTCAACAGAAGGTAGAATATTCACCAGAAAGTAGAATCACTTTAGACCCTTTCCACGTTCGCCCGAAAAATCCTACGTTCGCCCACAATAATTCCACGTTCGCCCGCCCGACGAACCGAAAGTGGAAAATAATACCCGAATGTGGAGAAACTTGGCACAACACTCTAGATTCGAACTAAATGAATACACGTTCGTCCAAAACTCACTCAAGTTCGCCCTAAAATGGTTAGGTTCGCCCACAGTGGTCTAGATTCGCCCATATTCATTTTGAAAAACGGTTACACTTTGAAAAACGGTTATTTTGATCTCTGATTTTCAAAAGTTTATGGATTTGAATGATCTTTATCAGGTTTTGATTCGGAATTGATTTGGAACAACTTTAATTCTTGGAAAACTTGATTTTATCCACAAATTCAACTCGAAATCATTCAAAAACACTCAAAAACCATTTTCAATCAAAAACAGATGAATATTGATCAAAATTAAGTCCAAATCAGCTCTGATATTATCAATTTTGTTGTTGTATGATCCGTATGGCTCTGATACCACTTTGTAGTTGAAAGAATTTAGCTAAAACGGGATGTAATGATCATACAAGTCACAAATCCAGGTGCGGAAACCCTAGATATGAACAAAATGATAATACTCAAATCAAAACACGTAAAACATCATTTTAATCACCTTTTTCATAGATTAACTTTCATAAAACTTTTTACAATTGATCAACACGTTAATCTAATCAATACACACACTTTCACAGACTTGACACGAACCTGACCTCTCAACACACGCTTACAAAAACTCTCTCTAACTTACAAATGATAAAAATCTATTTATAAGCACTGCAGGTTCGCCCATTGTGAAGGTGCGAATGTGGACATAGTCCACATTCGCCCACTTGCATGGTACGAATATGACTTTTGATCTTCAATCTTCTACATTCGCCCAGATTGCTTCTACCTTCGCCCATTCTCTTCACCTTCGGCCCTTCAGAAAATCACTAACATATGTTAATAAAGCTAATCCAATCACTAGTCGCAAAACGTGCATCTACATGATTAGCTTAAATCTCTCTGATCCATGGTATCCACTTTCACCTGAAGCTTTACTTTCCTACCTCTATTTTGAATTAGTATACGGAGAGCAAACCGACGAACATCATTCAAAATTTCAACTTCCCGTTAATCTCTGCGCCATCATCGACTACCGCAAACCGACAATATTCCTCCCGGCACTCCTAATAGGCCTCTCCTTATATCACGGTATGATTTAAGGTTCCAATTTTTGTTTTGTGTTGGTTTTTAATAATAACTTTTGTGTTTATCAAACCTAACGACGAAGTTTTAAAGGCTGAACACAAGTATAATCAAACAAGGGTTCCACGGGAAAACCACCAACGATCAATTAAACATTCCGAAACGTGCCAAACAGAGTCTGGAAGCCGAGCATATTGATTAGACATGCAAAAATTGTATTCTAAAAAAATATGGGTATCGAATGTATAGTCCGAGCACCAAGTACAATGATTTATCAAAGTTATACAAACCTGGATGTTTCTAGCGAAAAACACAAACGAGCAATAAACGAACATAAACGCCTCAAACAAATTTTCTTGGCTTGGAAACAACTTAAAAGAATTAAAATATTGTTTTGGTCAATAACAAATATTTATAAAGAATTAAAACAAGCTTATCTATACTATATTAATATGGAGATAGGAGGGATAGGAATGGTAATTTGCCACTTTTCTAAAATGTACAATACAATGATGCATGATGTACGACTTCTTTAAGCAATCAATTTTAAGAGTTTGAACATGTACATGTATTTATGCAACATGTACAACCTCAATATGCAAAAGTCTTTCATTTAGATTATGGGCGGCCAAATATTACAGTCAACTTTTATCTTTCATTTAGATTTTGGGCGGCCAAATATTACATTCAACTTTTGAATTCCCGCTCATCCCTATACACCCATTACTAGGTTTTTCTATTCACAGAAAACGAGAAAAGAGGGTTCAAGAGAAAGAGAGAATGATGCCTGGTTGCATCGTAGGTTTTTACCCTTTATAACAGTAGATCCAGATCCATCAAGGGATTCGTAACCTTAGATAGGGTGCAATTCATGTGACAAGAGGTTTTTGATTTGGTTTACAGGAACGAGAACATAGAAGGTTCGTGGTCCAAAGAAGGTAATATTTGAGGCATTTTCATTTTTGGTTTTTAATAATGTTATATTTATGTAACATATTAGGTGTAGGTTTGTGTACTTTTGTTCTTATGATTCTTTTCATGTTTTTTTTTTGCACGTGGGTATATGATTTTGCTAATTAAGTACTACGAATTGAGGCTTATGAAGTGAAAGTCTTCATCACAAATCAAATAATCCCTGGTAAGATAATTTCTTCTATGTATCTTCATGATTAGGTTAACAAGTCTTGTTGTACATTTATGAACTTGTATTGATGATTAGTAGTTGAAAAACATCACCCATTATATTTATAAACCATGGTTTCACATGAGATGATTTTTACAACTGAATTGAAATTTTGGTTTTGGTGTTCTTGAATAAATTGGGGGTTTTTTTATTTTGATATCATATCATCAGTTTTATATGAAGAAAATTGTTAGAATGATCATTTAAAATATGACTGAATCAAGTTTGTTTAAAGCAAGTAGTTATAATTGGCTTTTTTACAACAGGTCATAATAATGTTTGAAAGGTACTAAATTACAAATGTGGTTGAACAATACTTATTTAACAACAGTTTGACTTTACAGGAAGTAAACCAGCGAAAGGAAAGGAACATCATATAGGAGCATCAAAGGATCGAGGTAAGTAGTTTGATGAAGCATACATGTTTAGTTAATTGGAACATCATATACAGCTATATCATGTTTACAAAATTATTGTAATTTATTAGCTTTGAGAATGTGAAATTTGTCGCCACAGCTTTATAGATTTATGGTAACATTTTTTACCTTGAATTATTGGGATAAAAGTTTGTAATTTTGGATCTTCAGGGGATGTTATGCAGCCACATAACGCTGAGAAATACAATCATAAATGGCAGTGAAAAACAGTCATATAGGGATGGGAATTACACCTGTGCTGGGATGGAATATATGTTGTATTGGGGTTGTCAGACAAAATCAAACACAAACAAACACAAGTGAAGGTAAACAAACACAAACAAAGCATTAATGAACAAAACCGAGCATAAATAAACACATCAAATACAAAAAAAATTAGCATCTTTCATCATAAACATTGTCCACCCAAAATATGCTAATCTAATTACCCAAATATACTTGATATAATCTTAATCACATAATGTCTCATAAAAACACAAAATTATCATATAAAACTTAAAATCCTCATTTAATCCACCCAAATTAACAGTTAATCAAAGTAGTTAAAGTAATATTAATATGTGATATAGTAAAATTTATTAAATAATCTTCCACTGGGAAATTTAAGGTGCTTATATTAAAAATAAAAAGTTGAAAACGCTAATGAACTATCGAACACAAACATAACTGAACACGTTACCGAACGTTCACGAAAGGAACTCGACCTCTGTTCATGTTTGTTTGTTTAACTAGACAAGCAGAGTTTCTTGTTTGTGTTCATTGATTTATTAAACGAACACACACAAACGAACTTCCCGCTAAACAGTTCACAAACTGTTTGGTTTGTTTACAGCCCAAATGGTGGCGTATTTGTTTAGAGATTATCGAGAGGACATCAGAACGATCAACTCTTTACATGGCGTAATGACTATATAAAACAACATAACATGGAAAAGAAAAGTAGCATGATATATCACATATGATGATTGATAAACAAACAAAAAACGAGTACCGCAATGTAAATTATCGCCGCCGCAGCATCGCGCGGGTTTCTTGCTAGTTAAAAAAAAAGCCTAAAGTGCCTGGTTATGGCCAAAGAGAGGCGCTTGAAAGGCTTGATTAGACCACAGGCACCTCGCTTTGGCCATAGCCAGGCGCTTTAGGCTTCTTTTTTTTAAATAAATTTGTTTTAATTCTTTATACATATTTATTATTGACTAAAAAATATTTTTAATTCATTTTTAGTTCTTTTAAGTTGTTTCCAAGCCAATAAAATTCGTTTGAGGCGTTTCGGTTCGTTTATTGCACGTTTGAGTTTTTCGCTAGAAACATCTATGTTTGTACAACTTTGATGAATCATTGTACGTGGTGCTCGGACTATACCTAACAAACAACAATTTGTTTTAATTCATTTTAAAGTGTTTTTAATTACTTATCAATCAATCACATTGTTACTTAGTAGCTTCAATCGGATACGGAGGAACTTGTTGTTGGTGTAGAGATATCAGTCAATTGGTATTAATGGCAAGATATGTGGCTTTAGTCCTTTACGCAGGTTTGCCAGATGGTCACTATTCATATATAACGAACATTAATCGGTTTCATCTTTGTTTCTTGAGTTGAACTTTCCATGATCTACCTTTATCATCTTGGAGAGATATCTGTCAACGATGAAGGCAACCTGAAACCATAACTTATTACATTATTATTATCATTTACATTATTATTATATTTGCAATGTAGTTCCTTTCTACCAAATGACTTAATTTTACTTACTTGCATGAACAGTTGTTTGGAATTATTTGGGAATGTAATTTCTGATCGATAAATCTACAACTTTTGCTTATTGGAATCTTGTACGATATCATCTCATTCCATGATCTCCATATCCATACCTTGTTTCAAGTACTTTAGCTAAAGTGATCAAAAGAACGAGATACCTGACTCATAGAAGTCTTGAAGACCAAATGTCTTTTTGCAAAAAGGTAGACCACACCACTAGACCACTGTTCAGGTGCTTAAGTCCACCAACCTACTTTCATCAGGAAAACTATTATCATAAGTCGTTTCAGGTTGCCTTCATCGTTGACAGATATCTCTCCGATAACAGAAGAATTATCTTCAATGATTCTAAGAAACTTGAAGGAAGAGGCACCTTGAAGACTAGATTCGGTGCAATCAGAATCTGAATATTATATTACAATATTATTACCTAGAGCAAAAAGTTGTGTTTGAAGCCTAGTTCTTTTGGCAACAGGTACAGAAAAGTTATAAATGTTCATTGTAGAAGAAGATGAAGAAGAATAAATGAAGTCTATTAATTGATTTTAGGAATTGTTTGAGAATATATTTTTTGATCAAAGGATCCATAACTATTCATTGTAGTTTCGATTTTGTTAGGACTTTAAACAGAGAAGATGGAGGGTTAGTTATTACTCTACACTTCAAGTAGAAGAAGATGAAAAAGAATAAATGAAGTCTATTAATTGAAACTCTGATGACAAAGCTTGTGTTGAGGGATAAACCATTCGGAACAGTAACGATCGCTTTACAATTCCGAAAACGACTATCATGAATCTGGTTTACGAGGAATTGGTTGAAGGTGTATGTTGAAACAAGGTATGGATATGGAGAACATGGAATGAGATGATTTCAATTTTCGTACAAAGATTCCATAACTGAACAGTTACTTTGCAAAAAAGGTAGACCACACCACTAGACCACTGTTTAGTTATGGATTTTTCGATCAGAAAATATATTCCTAAACAATTAAAAACAACTATTCATGCAAGCAAGTAAAATTCAGTTGTTGGACATTGAGATGGAGAATTCCTATGGAAGTTGCTAAAATAGTTAAACAAAAGCTGAAATTGAACAGTTATTTGGAAGGTTCCTAATCATTACAGTTGTGGATTTTTTTATCAGAAAATATATTCCCAAACAATACAAACAACTGTCCATGCATGCAAGTAAAATTCAGTTGTTGGACATTGAATTTAAGTAAGAACATTGTGGATGATGATGATGATAACTTCTCTTCAGGAGAAATGTGTGGATCGGAAGATTGATTTTAGGAATTGTTTGAGAATATATTTTCTGGTCTAAGGATCCATAATTGAACAGTTATTTGGAATGTTCCTGATCATTACAGTTATGTATTTTCCGATCAGAAAATATATTCCCAAACAATTACAAACAACTATTCATGCAAGAAATAGCACAAGTCCTTCTTTAATATTATTCACAAATATATGATGGAAGGGTTTGAAAAGAAATAGCACAAGTCCTTTAATGTTGTTTATAATTAAAAGGAACTAGGTTGCAAAGGAACTTCAGGTCAGCCAGACGTTTGGTCAAAAGAACATACTTGAAATCGATGGGAAGGTAAACAAAATCGTGTAAAACAACTGTTAATGCAAGCAAGTAAAATTCAGTTGATGGAAATTGTTTGACAGTTGTTGGAGAGATATCTATCAACGATGAAGGTCACACCTGTATAGTTGTTTGAAATCAATGGGAGGGTAAACAAAATCGTCGATCCGACTGTTGATTTCTTTCCATAACCAGTACAACGAACTCGGTATGGGTTGCTTGTTAGCGCCGATCCGACTGTTGATTTCTTTCCGTAACCAATACAATGAACTCTGTATGGGTTGCTTGTTAGCGCCGATCCAATTGTTTGATTTAAAGGCTGAACACGAGTACAATGAAGTTGTTTTCGGAGAGATATATGTCAATGATGAAGGCAACTTGAAACACGAGTATAATCAAGCTATCAAGAATAGGAAATTAGTAAAACAACTGTTCAGGCAAGCAAGTAAAATTTAGTTGTTGTCGGAGAGATATTTGTCAACGATGAAGGCAACATACTTTTAATCAATGGGAAGGTAAACAATTCCTGCTCATCATGAGGAATATCTAACTCATCCTGGATCTTGGATTTTACATTGCCAAAGGTCTTGATGAATACCTTCATCAATCTCCTTGATCTACGCATAAGCGTGACAGTCGATTTCCCTTTGAGGGTGACTAACAAAGAGATGGTCTTTTTGATGAATGTATTATTCATAAATATTTCCATCTTTCCCGCTGCTTTATCAATAATCGATTTCCTTTTTGGGGTGACTAACAAAGAGATGGTCTTTTTCATGAACGTATTATTCACAAATATTTCCATATTTCCCTTAGGGGGTGACTAACAAAGAGATGGTGTTTTTGATAAATGTATTATTCACAAATATTTCCATCTTTTCCTTTGGGGGTGACTAACAAAGAGATGGTCTTTTTGATGAATGTATTATTCACAAATATTTTCATCTTTCCCGCTGCTTTATTCATAAATATTTCCATCAATTAAGTTGATACAAGTTGGCGGTTATTATTTTATTTTTTAAATTTTTTTACAATAATTATATTTAAAAAACTTAAAAAAAAAACCAATTCAAAACACCAAAAAATACCCCAAAATAAAACTTTGATTCGAAGCGTCTCGCTTTGGCCAAAGCGAGGCACTTCGGGTCAAAAATCACCTTTTTCTAACCTCGTACCGAGGTTGTTAAAAAGTAACCAAAGCGCCTCACTTTGGCCAAACACTAGTACAAAAAATGGGCCTTTAGTCACGGTGATTTACACTAAAGATGCGGCTGGGCAACCGCATCTTATTGTAGCACGTCTTTAGGTGAGTTGAGTATAAGTCGTGGACAGGCTTGAGCAAAAGTCGCGGATAGGCCCGCGCCTTCAGATTTTCCTAACCGCGTCTTCAGTGTGTTCAGATTTGTCAATAATAAATCCATAATCGCGACTTCTACTCCCTCCTTTTTTTTAAATAGAACCAGGATTTTAGCTTGCTGCTTACCCTGCTGCTTGCTGTTGGTTCAGGCCCAAAAGAACACACTACAAAAACCCTTGCTGATGTATAAATGTGAAAGGGAATTGAAGAAGAAAATATAATATGAAAGTTGCTGCTGTGTTTTATTTGATAAAACATAACATGCCTTAAATAGGCAAATACTCCAACGGTAAACAGAAGACGCATTCTACCTATTATTATTCAACAAACTACTAGCTTTCCTAATTACCTGGACAAACCTACAAACAACAAATTCCTATTCAAATGATAAACATGACTTATTCATACTAACCTAGCTAAACCATTAAACACATTACTAAACTTGACACATTAAACTAAAGACACCTGCTGACCCGAACTATCCGAACCGACCCGAAACATCAAGATTATTCCAACATTCACCCCCATAATCTTGATGTCGGTTCTTACTACTTGCTCGTTCTTGCTTGCGTTCGTCTAAAAGCTGCAACTCCACCCAACAATAAAAAAAAATACTAGCAGCCTGTTTCACATCATCATGCTTGGCTGACCCGTTTCATTAATTCCAAGTTGCCTGCTTAGTAATCTTTAACGGCTGCAACATATTACCTACATCTTCGCTTGCTTCTTTTGTTGAAACCATAATGACAACTCACCTCGTTGCTATTATACTGGTTAGTTCTGTCATCAACATCCATAAACACCTCAAGATAGCCCCACCAGTCATCTTCGATTGTTGTCGTTCTCCACCAAAAGTCGTCGCCTCAGAATTCGGTATGATGTTGACTGCTGCTGTGACACCATCTCAACCATCACCTCGGGGTCTTTCCTTCTTTTCTTTCACATCACATGTTCGGCTCCTCTTTCTCTTCTTTCAGTTTTAATCGATTGCATTGCAACTCTGTTTATTTGTCTACACTGCAACTCGACGCGGCATAACATAACGCTCACTACTAGAAAATGAGGCTAATGCAACTTTTTAGATGCAACCTTTTTTAAATGTGTTGCATTTGACTCTAATGCAACTTCATTCAATATAAAGGTTGCATAAAAAGTTCTAATGCAACATTTTTCATAAAAAGTTGCAAAAGTTATTGAAATTGCAACATTTTTTCTTGAAAGGTTGCTAAAACATAGATGCAACTGTTTATGTCAAAAGATTGCATAATTCCTTGAAAACGACAAAAAATATAGATAGTTTTGCTTCTTAAATAATAGAAATATTTTATTATTGTTTCGGGGATATATGATATTTAAATGTTTTAATAAAAAATATATGGTAGGATAAATTGTTGACCCATCTCACGAAATAAATAAAATCATTTTAATCTTTTCAGTTTTTTTGAAAGGTGATTTTCTATCTTATGGCAGAGTTTATCATAACCCCTAGAAAAGGATTCCCTAGCCACTCTATAATGGTCAGACTATTTGTCTTGCCCCAACGGATTCTACAAAATCTGAAAAGTATGAAATAGTTCTTTTTTAGCAAACTGATACATTAAAAAATTCAATCTTTTATTCGAACTTATTATGTTAAAATGACGTCTTATAACTTTATAATGGATAGTTTTATCAAAGATATATACTTTTTTATTTTAATTTTTTATAGATTAATTCTTTAATATTTTTCTTTTATAGTTTCCCTCCTGGATTCCTAAAACATACACCTAAAAGTTTAGATTTCCATCTCATTCTCAACGAGCAACTTAGAAGCTACAGTACGGTGTGAAATATTATGGAAAAACTACCTATTGGAGCACTACGAGACCTTAGAGATATATAGGAGGTTTTCGTTACTTTTGTCATTGTAACTGACAACTATATTATATTTATGTTATTATTGTTTTGGTGTAATTGAGATATTGTTGCATATTAATATAGATTTGGTAATTCAAATAATTATTCTATAGAGTTGCATTGAATGGAAAAAAAATTGCAGTTGTTACGAAAATCTTAAAAAAGTGTTGCATTTGATATTAAAAAAAGTTGCATTTAAAAGTAAAAAAAGTTGCAATAGAATGTAAAAAGGTTGCATCATAAAAAGGTTGCATCTGAATTGTAAAAAGTTGCAATAAAGTCCTTTTATAACATGGAGTCATCAGTCATGGACCTTTCACTAAGTACTTTTGTATGTTTGTTAGATGTAATGCATTGTTGGGCCTACAAAATGTAGCTAATAATTCAAATATGAAATGAAAACAAGAAACCAATGGTTCCATGGTCGATATAACACATCGGTAAGATGTACAACTTCTGTCACAGCAAGAAACATGTACATCATGGTACATATATACATGCATGCATAAACTTGAATGTACATATGGGATGTTAACATTTTTTAATTGATATAAAAAAAGCCAAAGACGAGAGGAAGTTAGTGTCATGAACGACAAGAAGATATGAACAATGTCCCATTCAATCCATCTGCGCATGAGACGTGACTAGCAATCAAAGAAGCATATCTGATAGATCTTTCCACTACAAGAAAATTAAGCTAATGCAACCCTGGTAAAATGTTGCATTAGACCTTGAAAAGGTTGCACTAGGCCTAATGCAACCTTTTATCAAAGGCTACATTAGGTGGAGTTGCACTAGATCTAATGCAACCTTTTTGTTAGATAATGCAACCTTTTTGTTAAGAGTTGCATTTACTATTCGAATGCAACCTTTTTATAATACAACCTCTTTTATATGCAAATGCAACTTTTTTTATTACTTTTCTAACACTTAATTGCAACCTTTGCTATCTCAAAAGCAACCTTTTTATACATCAAATGCAACACTTTTATAAGATTTAGATACAGCAAAAGCAACCTTTTTTTAGCTAAATGCAACTCTATAGCATTATTGTTAAAGTCCTAAAAATTCTATTAATATGAATGGTATCTCAATTACATCTACAAAATACTAACATTAATATGTTAGATATCTTATATCAGAACCTAACGTATGTCAAAACTCAAAATAACAATGTAATCAAAATAAAGTTGTCAATTACACTGATAAAAAGTAACAAAAGCCTCTGACTCATCTCTAAGATCTTGAAGTACTCCTATCGGCAGCCTTATCCATAATACTTCGCATCTATCTTTAAAGTTTGCTCGTTGGTCGTCAACATCTTCCTGCATACATCACAACTTTTTACTTTGATGACCGTCTTCAATTTATGTTCGCATTTCAAGCAAATGTAGTTTTTCAACTTCAAAACTTACTTTGAATGATTCCATAAGCCCACCCTCTAATAAATGACTAGTACAGTTACACATCATTAGGAGCAGACTTATATATCCTGAACTAACTATGAAATATGACATTCACATCCAATTAAGATATATAAACCAAACAAGCAATTAAAATAAGTTAAGCTTTTTGTTCATTAAAGAAACATATCCTATTCACTTGGTGCCATCAGAATACACTTGCAAATTAAAATTACTTACCATGTCAAGAGTTGTGTCAGCAAGAACACACATAAGTCTAATAGCACAAATCCCTATAAACATTTTAAAAAATCACAATTTTGATTAACCATAAGTAATACAAACAATAAAATCATATTTTTTTAGTTCACCTATGATGTGTAATTTTGAATAAGCTAGGCATATTATACTTTAACCGATAAAAGATTAACCAACCAACCTATTTAATATCTAGGCCATTTAAGTCGAATATAATTTGCTTCGATTTATTTGACGTCGATTGGTTTGGTCATCGGATTGGGAAATTTGGAAATCGGGTAACCCAGTTAAAATCATTCGATTGAATCTTACAAAAGTTGAAATAATGCCAGCACAAGCACTTACAGCTATAATCTTCCAACAGGTATAAGATCGCCATCTATACCCCTAAAAAGTTCCTAGACGTATATGCTAAGTTAAAATGCAAGGATACAATATGTATATTTATTTAGGCATCCTATAGCACACCAGAACAACATTTTTCTTACCTTATACATTTGTCATAACTTACCAATGGGATGGTGGTCCATTGGCAAAGGCAAAGCCTTTAAAACACCTAGGTTGCGGGAGGTCTTGGGTTCAAGTCCTATTGACCACAGGATTAAAAAAAGAAATTAACCTTTCAAAAAAAAACATGTGTCATAACTCATAAGAAAACATCTGTAGTTCGATACAAGGAAGAGCCTAAACAGTCTACAGATACAAAGGCCTGCATTATATTTCGAAAATATCGTCAGGCATATGTAACAAACAAACAACAATACTCATTCGCAAAATCCCATGATGAAATAAAATTCAACTTAAAACATGTATTTGCATGTCTCAAGTCGTCTGTTACTTCATAGCTTGAACCAATTTTTAGCAGGGAAGTAGTAATATATATATATATATATATATATATATATATATATATACACACACATTAATACAGAACTGAAAAAAAGTAGACCAATAATCTTTAGACGTGTGCCTACAAAAAAGACCAAATTACTCAAATCTTACATTAAAATAACATTCTTTTCTGCAACACAGTTTATATAAGCATCCAAACAATAATAAAAAAATTGTCAAGTCTTAAAGAAAAACTTATATTAAAGTTGTTAAACAACCCTGAATAGTGGATTCACCAATATGAAGGAATAGCAAAGCAATGCATTCTATATTTAGTATGAAGGAATAAACACCATCACCTACACTTCTTAAACAAATCAGCATATACACTATTCACAAAATTAAATATACAAAAAAAACATGTATATGAATTGAGAACGACATAATATATGAATAGAGATACTGAGATGGCAAAATAATGAGCACGTCAACATAATATTTTCTCATAGTTGAATGAATAGTTTATACTATTGATTTTACGAGGCTAGTTTGAAAAAGATTTATTCACACAACAATTGTTGCTTCATCCACCAATCGTTAAAAAAGACATTAAAATATAGATGTTACAGGAACAGACTTATTCAAAGCAAGGTTGTAGAACTCGCTAGGCGCTAGTCGGCCGGTGAGGTACCGACTAGGGATTAATCAGGATTAATCAAGATTAATCGGGATTAATCGGATTGGATTTTTATATATATTTTTCCAAATTTATACATATATAATGTTAATTTTATATCTTGTATGTATAAATTTAGAAGTTTAAGGGCCAAATATAAACTAGTGAATATAGATTGGGGTTAAATATTAAAATACCTAAACATAAATAGCCCTAATCACCTCCATATCGTTCACCATATCCCCTTTTTTCCTCCCATTCATTCTTTCATCATACGGAACCATCAAACGCAGCTAGGGTTCATGGAGTTTCATCGATTTTGGTTCTAAATCATGGATTATCATCCAATTTTGACGTAAGAACTTGTTTGATTTGATCGATTTGCTCCAGTTTTGACCCGTTCGAATTCATTTTTGACCTAATTTTGAGTTTTTAAGGTCTGACTAGGACAAATTTGGTCCGACTAATCGGTGATTAATCGCGATTTTTACAACCATAGACCGCCACTGATTAATTTAGTGATTAGTTCAAAATTAATCAGTAAAGTGGGGACTAGCGATTAATCACCGATTAGTCGGTGATTAATCTGGATTTTTACAACCTTGATTCAAAGTGCTTAAATTTTGATTTCTAGATTTTCTATTAGAAATGTGAGTCCCATATATACCAATGAAACTACATTACTAAGAATCGTGCATAACATAATTAAGAACAAAATACAAATTGAATCACAATCTAAAAAACAACTTAAGAGTTGTCCTTAGAACTATAATATCAATCATATACAATGAATAACAAAATATAAAAATAAACGTACAAACAAATAAATAAAAAGGTAATGATTACCTCATCATAATTTTCTTCTCAACCTTGGGTTGCTTCAATGACTTTGCTTTTTCCTTCTACACAAATAAATCAAAGCTTACAAAAAAAGATGTCGTGAGAACCTCGGATGAAAGTAAATTAGTGGATGGAGTGTTTATGGAATCAAATTCAAATAGTAAAAAAAACAAACTTTTCAACATATAATAGCAAATTGGTCATACTAACAAACATTTCAATAAATGAAGTGAAGTAAATATCTATGCACATAGAAATAAAAGTATTAATAGAATATAAACACGCCATAACACCTTCGCTCTTTAAGAGAAAAACTATATTCCTACAATCAAACAATAAAAACCATATGTGAAATCAATTATCATCGAATATACCATGAAATGTACTTTTTCCACCTCCGTTATCCGTTTCCTATAATTCTATAAATAGAGGCATCATAAGTAAAAATAATCATTAGAAAAACAGAAGAATACAACCATACAAACAAATACTAATCCAAGATAACAAACAATTCTAAACTATGAATTAAAAGGTTTGAAACAAATTTGAAAATATCAAACAGACTTGAATACCTCAAATATCATTTACATGATTAACAATATATATTTTGAAGAAAAGGCAAAAACAGACTTGTTTAATTTCTTATGTTTTTAAAGGATCAAATGGCATTCACAAACACATAATAAACAAAATTGAACACATAAGGTACACTGGGGAACGAGTCCATCTATGCAAAGTTGGTTTTACGATAAAAAAATTTAAATAATTAGTTTTCTTAAAACATTCAAATAAGAATCATTCTATTTTAGGCAAACATATTGGAAACCTTAAACTGCAATGTAACCTAAAGCGACTTAAGACTAGCATCAGTTTGAGCCATCAGAAGGAGGTGAAAGGATGCAGGAAGGCCAAGAGTCTGGAGAGTACTTGGGAAAGGAAAATAGCATTAATGTTTCGGTTGGCTCGAGTACGTGCATGGGGAACAAAAATATGGAAACATGCAATGGGGACCCACAGACAACTCCAAGACAAAAGCAATTTACGTCTAATAATGGGGAGGAGAAATCGGATATTGGGCCTGACTTTAATTTATATGGGCTGTCTTTTGTTACTTTACGGGCCAAAGACAAAGCTAAGAAGAAGAATTTTAAAGCCCACATATCTAAAATCCCTGACCTGAATGCTGAGGTGGGGTCTGACCCTTTTAATTTACATGATATGATATGGCAGAATGAGAACGATGGGGAGAGACAAATTCAAGAGCAAAGGGCAGACGATAATTTTATTGTAGGCATGGATAATACAGAGGATGTCGAGAACCTGGTCGATGATGTGGGAGCCGATAATGAATGTGTGGATTTAGAGGTGGATGTGGAATTGGAAGATATTGAACCGGAGGTGGGGGAAACTACTAAGTTTGGGGCTGAATTGGGAATTGAAGTGGAAGGATTTACCAATCATGTGCGAAAGGTAGTCCGGGGGGAACTGGAGACCTCAAGGTTACAATGAATTTTGTGACGCTTAATATAAGGGGGATGTCCGGTGTCGACAAACCGGGTTGGGTGAAAAGAGTGAAGACTGACTCCAAATGCTCGTTTCTAGCGATACAAGAGACTCATCTGGAAAGCAGAGACGAGGAGTTTTTTGGTAGATTTTGGGGTAGAGAGACTTTCGAGATGTGTATGGCTGAGGCTCAAGGCAGATCTGGTGGTTTAGTTTCCCTTTGGGATCCTGGAGTTTTTAAGTTCGAGACCTGTATCAAAAACGCTAATTTCCTCCTTGTTTCGGGTACCGTCTGTGGTGTGGAGGATAAGGTAAACATTTTGAACATATATGCGCCTAATGATCCTGCTAGGAGAAAAGTTTTATGGGATATGTTAGTCGAGATTAGATCTCAAACGTCGGGGTTATGGGTTTTTCTGGGGGATTTTAACGATGTCCGCAGTCCAAACGAAAGAGTTAACTCGATTTTTGATTCGACTGCCGCTGCGAATTTTAATGATTTTATTAGTAGAGCCGGGTTGTTAGAATACAGGATGATTGGTGGTAAGTTTACTTATATCTCGGATAATCACGAGGTTAAATTGAGTAAACTGGATCGGATTTTGGTTTGCGATAATTTTATGCTAAAGTGGCCGGCTGCGGTGCTCTCTGTGCTGAAGAAGGGCCACTCCGATCATTGTCCGGTTTCTTTATCTTGCGTTTCGGTGAATTTCGGGCCTGCCCCTTTTAGATTCTTTAATACCTGGTGTGGTTCAGAGGAATTAAAGGTGATTGTGAATGAAGCTTCGGCTGGACGTGTGGGTGGCGTTTGTGGGGACACGAAATTATGTAATCTCCTTAGGGAGATAAAAAAACGAATCAAAGTCTGGAGGATTTCTAAAAGGGCTGTTGATGAGGTGATCTGTAAATCGCTTACTGAGGTGGTCGAAAAACTAGAGTTGAAGGCAGAAACGGAGAATCTTACGGAGGCCGAAAAAGTCCTAAGACGTAATACCAGAATCCAATTAAAAAATTTGGAGACGGAGAAAGCGAAGGATGCGCATCAAAAGGCCCGTATTAAGTGGTTAAAATATGGCGACGAGAATACAAGGTTTTTCCATGGAATGGTGAATATAAGGAAAGCTCGAAATCGTATCAACGGTCTTAATATCAATGGTCAGTGGAATGTTAACCCGGAGAATATAAAGGAGGAAGTGCTTAATTGGTTTAAGAGACAATATAAAGAGCCGATCCGTAGAAGACCCGATTTCGACGCTTCGGGTTTAAATCGCCTTTCAGCCACTCAAGCTTCGGAGCTGATTATTCCTTTCAGTAATGAGGAGGTGTGGGATGTTATCAAAGGGATGGATGGAGGGAAAGCCCCGGGCCCGGATGGGTACACGATGAAATTTTTCAAGGTTTATTGGAAGTCTCTACAACCGTTCATTATGGAGGCGATGAATAATTTCTATGTCTCGGGTAAGATTAGCGAAGGATGCAACTCCTCTTTCGTGGCGTTAATTCCTAAAACGGAGGATCCCCAAGCGATTACTAGTTACAGGCCAATATCTTTGATTGGGTCCTTTTATAAGATCCTATCAAAAGTTTTAGCGAACCGTATTCAAAAGGTGGTGGACAGTTTAGTCGCTAAGACACAAGCGGCTTTTGTGGGCAGGAGAAACATTTTGGACAATCCGATGATCATTAGCGAAACAATCTCATGGGCCAAGGCGAATAAGTCCAAGATTTTAATTTTTAAAATCGATTTCGAAAAGGCGTATGACTCGCTAAATTGGAAATTTCTTTTTAAGATGTTGAGGGCTATGGAATTTCCTGATCAATGGATAAATTGGATCAAAGGTTGTCTCGAATCGAGTAGGGGTTCTATCCTTGTTAATGGGTCACCTACGAATGAATTTCGCTTCAAAAGAGGTTTGCGACAAGGCGACCCTCTTTCCCCTTTTCTATTCATTTTGGCGATGGAGATTATCGATTTGTTGATGGGAAGGGCGGTGGAAAAGGGGCTGTTTAAAGGGATAAAATTCAACACCAACACGCCGGTTCTCTCGCATATTTGCTATGCGGATGATGTCGTCTTTCTAGGCGAATGGTGCGATGCTAATGCGGCTAACATTAATCGTTTTCTTCGTTGGCTTAATCTTATTACAGGTCTCAAGGTGAATCTCAAAAAATGCAAGGTTTTTGGAGTTGGGGTCGATGAAGAGGAAGTAGACAGAGTGGCAAGGATTTTAAAATGTGAAGGTGGCTCATTTCCTTTTTCTTATCTTGGAGTGCCGATCGGAGCGAATATGAAACTTATTAAACATTGGCAACCGGTGATCAACAAATTCAAAAAGAAACTTTCGAGTTGGAAGGCTCGTTATCTTTCGCTTGCGGGTAGAATTACGCTTGCAAAGGCGGTGTTGGGAAGCTTGCCTTCATATTTTCTTTCGTTGTTTCCAGCCCCAAAGGCGGTTATTAAACAATTGGAAGGCTTGAGGCGCGATTTCATTTGGGGCAAAGTAGGTACGAGACAAAAAATCCGGTGGGTTCGCTGGACAAAAATGATTAAGCCCAAGAAAGTTGGTGGCCTTGGGATTGGTGGTATCGAAGATTACAATCTCGCTATGCTTTCGAAGTGGTGGTGGCGTTTTAAGAATGAACCGGATCAATTGTGGGTTAAAATTATTGGTGCGATTCATAATACGAAGAATTATGCAAAAATGATTCCGGTCAAGAAGAGTGTTGTGGGGATTTGGAAAGATATATCGTCGATGGATGAGGTCCTCGAGCGCATTGGGATTGATATTAAGGATAAGTTAAAGGTCGTTGTTGGTGACGGAGGTAAAACGAGTTTTTGGAATGACCGGTGGATTGGCCCTTATTCGTTACGCGAGCGATTCCCAGCTTTGTTCAAACATGTTGCGAATAAAACTGCTCTTGTCAAAGATAATTATTCCTCAGTATCGGGGGCTGCCTGCTGGAAATGGAACTGGAAGGGAGGCCGATTAAGCTCCAGTTTACTGCAGGCTTTTGAGGAGGTTAAATCACTGCTACAAAATAAAAGTTTGAGGCTACAATCTGATGAGTGGAGCTGGGACAGTAAGGCGGATGTTTCATTCTCTACTAAGTGTTTAAGATGGGACATCATGGTGGCTTCAGTTAATGTGGAGACAATACAGCCGTATCTATGGATTTCTTGGGCGCCTTTCAAAGATAATGTTCTGTTATGGAGAGCGCTTATGGGTCGAGTCGCGGCTAAGGCGGAATTGGTAAAGAGAGGTATTCATGTCAATACCATTATGTGCGATAGATGTGGGATGCATTGTGAAGACGTGGATCATCTTTTCGTCGGGTGCCTTTTTGCGAGATGCATATGGTGGCAGATTCTGGTTTGGTTAAGGATTCCTTGGCCTCCAAACCTGAATTCTATACTTGAGATGTTCCAGATGTTAAAGGAGTGTCCTGGAAGCAAGATTTGGAAGAAGCTAGTGTTTACTATCGCGATTGCCACAGTGTCTAGAATCTGGATGGCGAGGAATGTTATGGTTTTTGAAAACAGATTTGTTCAAGTTTCATCGACAGTCGAGGCTATCAATGAGGACGTTTATATTTGGCTTGACACAAGAAGCAATTTGAAGAAAATTCCTTGGGAAAAATGGGCGGCCTTTGAGGTTTTGGAGCTATTGTAATTTTGTTGTATGTTTTCGTTTTGTTGATTTGGGGGTTGTATTCGCGTTTTTCCAGCCGCTTGCTGGGCCTTTATATATATATATAAAGTTCTTTGGCCGTTCAAAAAAAAAAAAGTTTGAGCCATCAACATAACTCAGTGAGTCAATGTTTTAACAAAGATAGGCACTGCATGATTGGTAAAGTCAATACGTCTTTTGACATATATGAAAATGCAACAATGGTAAAATCAAGAACCCAATTTGCTGAAAATAAAGTTATTATGCAGCAAAAACATCACACTGCCCCAAATCTCTAATTACACTTTAATATTTAGTTAGAAGAAGGCCTGAATTGAAACTATTAGAAGACAGGATGTCGAAACAACTTTTGTAAGCGCTGGCTACAATCAAGACAGTGTGCCTTGCCCCTCCCCCTCTTAAATCTACCCATCTCCTTGGCTTGCCTTAACTTGTGGCCAAAACGCAACCCTAGTTGAATTGCCATGATTACACAATATTACTTTTGTGCCGAGAGGATTTGGAATAGCCTGCGATGGTAGCTTCCCTGAACCTTGATACTTTTGAGACGCCGAAGGAGATGGAGGGATATGATTAGGGTTGGACGGTTGGTATTTAGATTAAGAGGGAACCCGTGAGAAGAAAAGTTAGAGGACCAGATTTTGGGCGAAAAATATGGGGGGGAAATCGAGCAGGAGGGAGAATTATTTGAGTGTTTTGGTATTTGTGGGAAATAAAAAAGAAAAATTCTTATTTAAATTTATCATATCTATAATCTATACTATATTATAAAGCATGAGGCAAGGATACCAACCAAATTTAAGTAATTACTATACTTTATGCTTATCGTACAACACCTTAATGAAGTTAGTAAGAGGTTAAAATAGTCTTTCTACAATATTATTAAATTATATTAATTAAAACCCATCTAGCATTAAGTATAAATATTGATAATATAAAAAGATAATAAAAAGAGTTGTGATATAATTAAAATTTCTTTGTTATAAACGTATACATTATGACAACTATACATTTTCTAACTCCCATATACCATTAAGTTTGTATTAATGTTTTCTTTGTTATAAACATATATATTATGGCGACTATACACATTTTAACTCCCATATACCATTAAGTTTGTATTAATCTTATGTCCCTATAAATAGAGGCTTATTGTACTTGGTAAAACCCATTGATAAAGAACTCTCTCATTTTCCATCCTATCTTTCTCTCCATAATCTTTGTTCTTATGTTTACATGCGTTATATGGTGGTTTCTAAGAATAACCATTGAGAATATGGGAAGTGGTAGCATCTTGCGATAAACTTTAACAACTAATGTTCTTGATTGAGATATTAGCTCAAAAGAGAAACACGCAAGATGTGAAACGAAATGTATTACGAGGAAATTGTGGACAATGTTGGAAAATTCGTGCATCATGACACATGTATGTTGGAAAATTGTGGACAATGTGTGAAACGCCAGATGTGAAACGAAATGTATTACGAGGGAAACTTTAACAACTCTCGTTTTGTAATATGATTAAGCTCGTTGTTTGTTTGATTTCGCATGTATGTTGGTGATGATGGAACTCTAGCATCTAGGACGATTTGTGGTAATTTGATGTTGTTATTTGAATCTCTAATCTAAATCACATCCATTCGAATTAGAACGTACCAACATGGATGGCTTCCATGTTATTGTTACAAAACCAAATACATTAACTTTCCTTGTATTTGTTACATTTATTACGAGTAAAACTTACTATAATTCCCTATATATGTTGTCTTCATCATATGTACAAAAGAACAAAAGAAAAGAAAGACTAATGTTGAAGTGAAGAGGTTAACAAAACAACAATAATAAATACATGACAATACTAAATGTATGTAAAGCTATAAAGAATAATTTATATGTTTGACTCTCATGGTAAATTAGTTAAATCAAATCAAGCTAAGCAAACCAACTTGATTTTTGATCAAGCCGAGCTTGAGTTTAAGATTCCATCTTTATTTTAGATTAGAGTCAACCCAAATCAACTCGGTATGAAGTGCAACTCAAAGTCAAGCTAGCCCTGGATCGACTCAACCTTTAAGTGTTGTGTTCCCTGCCGCATCGCGCGGGCATCCACCTAGTATATTATATAGCATCTAGCAAGGATTCCCACCAAATTTAAGTAATTACAACATTTTATTCTTATGGTACAACAACTTAATGAAGTGAGTAAGGGTGAAAAATAGTCTTTTTACATGAGCATTAAATTGATAAATGAATTATTGAATAAATTGATAAATACAATTAAATTGCTTTAAATTATATAATAGTAATATCTCATCATATTCTTGAAACATGATAATAATTAAAAACAAGAAAGTGAAGAGATGCAACTCTTTATAAAATTAAATGATTTAGTAATTACTTGAGAAAACTAAAGAGACAACAAACTCTTAAAAATTAGTTTCTTTATTGATAAAAAGAATGGTTAGACAAAGGTGAATGTCTAGGAAAAGCGGCCAAGCAAGATGCTTTCCATTTGAATACATCGAAAGAAGTGAATGTGTTTTGGCAAGCAAGGTTACTCAAATGTTATATGTTTTGTCTCTACTTTGGTTATGTTTGTATGTATTTTTGGATTTAGTTTTAAAAAGATGATTTATTTTTGTTCACACAAGACATCCTTGTCTGCTCTTCTTCTGATTTGATGATGTTGTAAGAGCTTCATCTTTTATAAACATGTATATGTATTGTGGTATATATTCTTGACATCATTTTTCTTTCTCTTCAGTTTAACAAACACCTATTTTGCCTTAGTCATTATAACCTTGTCAAATATAATAAGAGATTTAGATTAACTATATTATCAAATCATGTATAGATAACTATATCATCGTGGGGAGTTAAAATGAGATCAATGTTGATAGTGCTTTTTTTTATATAATATAAGGTTAGAACTCGTGAATAAAGTAAGATACAAATGATGTGGTCAATAGAAAAACACAAAAATCAAATCTTAGTCTCATGTGATGCATCAACATATATTTATATTAACATATGAAAAGTTTAACAATGTATAAGATAAATTATTCACATCTAATGGATTATCACAGGTTTACGGGTTACAATATGTTGAGGTTTGCTGAAAAATATAAAATACTTGAGTTAGGTCTCTTATTTTATAATGTTTGAATATGGAGTTTTTAACTAACTTATAAACATATGATACAGTTTTATAATAATCGTTAACTGAAGAAAAGAAACAAAAATATCCCATGCCTAAAGAAAGTGTATAGGCAAAAAAAATCTTTCGAACTATTATAATTTGCGCTTCTGGTACAATATAAATTATGGTTGGGCACCATTATTATTCCTATGTATGGTGTCATAGACTACCATTAATCAATGATATAGTCCTTTCGACCCATGTATTATTCTAAATGTTTGGACCAACTGACTGAGTTTCATAGATGAGATTGAAGTTAAGTCAAAGATGTCATGGATGCTGCTATCTAAGTCGCAATAAAGATTAACCTCAAGATTTGTGTCAAAGTTATTGAAGATGGTCTATAAAGAGTTAAGAGTCTAAATTTACAAACATATTTTTAATTGATTTACAAATTTGACATGATGTTCTATTAATATAAAATATGAAAGTTCAGCAGCCAGAGCCTTTATCTTGCAGCAAAGTGTTATTTAACCTTGATAAGCCTTTATTAGTCCATCATAGTGTTCATTAACCTTGATAAGGAGATACTTTTATAAGCCTTTATGAGTATGAGGATGATTTGTATAAGGAATGTGTTATAAACCATAAAGTTTGCTATTTTGTTTGATTAAAATTTGAGGAGATTATGATGAAGAAGAATTAGCAGCAAGAGCATATGAATCAATGTCAATTTTTGTCGCCGTCGCATCGCGCGAATTTTCAACTAGTAGTTATAAAAGTATTTAGTAAAATCATTTCAACATACACACCTCTCTTAAAAAGTATGGATTAAATCTTGTTGATCAAAAGTGGTACGATTTTTTAATATCAATTGTCCAGCCTTTATTTTCTAATTTCAATTATTCCAACTTTAATCCTACCATTTATTTTATTATAAAAAGTAATATACATTTTAATTATTCCTACTTCAATTTATACTTTTTTTTCCATTTTTATGGAATTTCCTAACTTTTAAAATTAGACTTGCATATACATTTTAACAATTGCAACATACAAAAATAAAAAGTTGCAAAACTTAGTACAATTCACAACTTTTATATAAAAAGGTTGCAATGGCCAAAAGATTTTGCAACTCTTTATTAAAAAGGTTGTGTTAGATATTTTAATTCCACCTTTATGTTGAACGAAGTTGCATTAGAGTCAAATGCAACGCAATTGAAATGGGTTGCATCTAAAAAGTTGTATTAGCCTCATTTTCTAGTAGTGTTCACATAAAATGTACCAAACGAGCGCTGATTAGACTTGAAACAAGTGTTTTACCGGATGATGTAGTCGTGTGTATAGTGAAAAAAAATACAAGTCGTAGGAAGGGTAACAAACGAACTTTGATTGAACTCATTCAAGAGGCATGAAACAGTCTTATCGAACCATACGATCTTAGTTTTTAGGCTTTCGCTTTTTCAATTTTTAGCTTGTAGTTTTTAGAATTTGTGTTAGATCATTGTGTCTTTCATGTGATATTGTGTCCTTTTTTTCGTCATTGTGGCTTTTTTGCAATTTATTGTGTCTTTTTTACTTGGCATTATGTTATATTTTATGACCCATTTTGCTATATTTTTTAATCCATTGTGTTTTTTGTATCCTTCTCATCATTCATTTATTTTACACTGTGTTTTTTTTCGTCATTGTGGCTTATATACATAGCGCCCCAAAATTTTAGTGTTTTTGTATATGTGGTATGTGAATCAAAAGATTTATGGGCCAAAGCAAATGACGTAAATCCATAGGGGGGACCGGCGCTATCAGAATCGGGACGGGTACCCCACTACCAGTACGGTAACACCGCCGCCACCCGTGCTGGTAGGGGTCCCGTAAACCAATTTCTGGTTCCATCTAACGGGCTGGTAGTGTGGGACGGTGCAAACTTTTAGGTAATTTTTATTCCATTTTTGACCGTTTTAATGTTTATTAAATGTTTTTGACTTTCAAACGATCATATTTTGTAACTGTTTTTATCTTTAGGTTTATAAAAACAATACATTCCCATGGTTTGAATCAAAAACATGGAAATCTTAATCAATACTTCTAAAAAATGTCTAATATTGACGTAGAAGATATTCAAGTAATCGTTCCCCCCGCTCGAGGTCCACCCGATCTTACACTCAAGCGATAGTAGCCTTGAGTTTCTAACAGACCTTGCACGGCGGGCAGAGGAAGACACAGCAACATCTAAGAAACGATACGTGCCGCATGATCGCGAGGGAGGCAATGCGCGGTTAATAAATGACTACTTTGCCGAAGTACCAAAATACACCGACGCACAGTTTAAACAATGATATCGCATGTCGAGGCGTCTATTTCTGAAAATTGTAGCAAATGTTGAAGCAAACTTCGCATGGTTCAGAGAGAGCATGGACAGTCGGTTTAGAAAGAGTTTTACGCCCATGCAAAAAGTATCTTCAGCAGTGAAACAACTCGCAACCGGTAATCCTCCAGACGAATACGATGAGTATTTATGTATGTCTGAAAGGACGTCACGCGAATGTTTACAATTTTTTTGCAATGTCGTCATTAAGTTATACTGTGCTGAGTATTTACGAAGACCAACAAGCCACGACATTGCATGTTTGTATGAGGCACACGAAGAAAGACATCACCTTCCCGGCATGATCAGTAGCATTGACTGCACTCATTTAGTGTGGCGAGCATGTCCTAGGGAATTATGAGGACAATATATTCGAGGCGATCACCAGTACCCTACGATCATGCTAGAAGCCGTTGCTTCGCAAGATCCTTGGTTTTGGCATGGATTTTTTGCCCCCCCCCCCCCCCGGTTCACTGAACGACATAAATGTCCTCCAACAATCCCTGGTGTTTCTTACCCAATGAAACGGAACGGCGCCACAGTGTCCATTTACTTTAAATGGCCACTTATATAAACGTGGATATTATCATACCGATGGCATCTACCCAACCTGGTCAACGTTTGTCAAAGAGTTTCGATATCCCACCGACCCTAAGGAAAAGAAATTCGTTAAGGCACAAGAGTCGGCAAGGAAGGATGTTGAGCGAGCGTTCGGAGTATTAAAGCGGAAATGGGGAATTACCGCAAGACCCTTGAGGCCCAAAACCGTTGCTAGGTGTAGCGTCATCGTCTATACATGCATGATATTGCATAACATGATAATTAAAGACGAGGGGCGAGCGATATCACCGGTCCACATACACGCTCCCCCAATCCAACCGTTCTTCGACGAGGAAGCACTTGCGGAGTTGACAGACTCCGATATGCATTTCCGACTTCGAAATGATCTCGTGGAACATCTAGACGGACTTGATCTACCGTATCTCGACGTGGAGGACTCCGAATAGTTTTTCTTTTATTTAGTTTATTTTTAATTTATGTGTTTTTGTATTTCTATTTTTATTTGCTTTTAATATTGTAATTTTATTTTATTTAGTTTAATAATATGTTTAATTAATGTTTCTTTTAAAAAAAATAATAAAAAATAAAGATTACAGTGAAGTGAATCAGTGGAGTGCTGCCTACAAAAAAGTAAATCAGTGAAGTGATGTGGCAGTATAGGATTAGTTGAAATCAGTGAAGAAAAAAGAGAAAACTAGTAGCACCCCTTTCACCCTAAGTTCATGTCCACCCTATTTTTAACTTGCTTAAATTCAATGTGAGTCTAGGCTGAATTGAGTTCTAGCTACATAATTTCTCTCGTATTTTGATTTATGATTTTCTCAATTAATGATACCAATTTTTTTATTTTATGAAATATGTGGACCTTAAAAATTAGAGGCGGGCATTGATTCAGGCATTCAGCGCACAAGCGTAGTGAAATCCTATGAGTTCAAACTAATAGTGTATAATTAGCAGCGTATAATTAATTATACGATAAAAATAATCAAAATCTAGTCCTAATTATACATTCCTAATTATACCCTGTTACAAACAATAAGAATTTATCTTTTAAAAATGCCTCGAATTTAGTTTATTTTTGCTTTTGGTCCCCTAAATAATTGGAGCCGCCACCTTAACGGCTTCAGTCAACCAAATTTCAGGCGTGACCTACTACTAGAATCTTTCACCTTTATTAATGACGAGGTACAAACGTGGCTCGAGTTGAAACATGTGGTTTCACACGATGGGTGAGTTTCAAAAGATTGACCGGACCACATACAACTACAAGTACTTGATGGACCATGCTTTGAACAGACACATCAATATTACTGAAGGAGGTAAAAGTGATAAGAACATATTAAACAAAAGGTTAAAAGTTTGATTTCACGTTGTTGAGAAATCAACATCAAAAGCTGCAGGTTCAAACATTGGTACGAATAATCTAACTGAAGCCGAAAGCCTGAGATGTTGTTGACACTTCCTTCCGGTGTTATTTGTCTTCCTAAATCTTCCAACTTATTTATCCATCTCTTCCCACTTCTAAACAACACAGGCATGTTGACATTGGTGTTGTTGGGCCATGGTTTTTCTAATGATAATTTTAACACCTCGCCCGGCTAGGGTTGACATGTCACTCTTAGGATGGTGGGTGTGGAGGGTTGATGATGAGCCACCACGTAGGCAAATGCGTCAGTGGGGGAGTGGCATCTTCATGACGGTGGGGCAAGGGCGTGGAGGATGGACCTCCCTCCCTTAAAAAAAAAAAAAAAAAAAAAACCAAAACACCATTCAAGAGGGACGGCAAGACAGGCAAGGAGATGCCGCTGATGTCGATGCCGCCCCTAGGGGGCGGTGTTGCCGTGCCCATCATCACCATGCCGGTTCCACACCGAGTGGCCTTATAGATATCAAAACCAAAACCATTCCATAACATTAAAACAAAAATATCTTAATTACCATTTATTACATTGTAGCACTAATGAATCATGATTTCCATCTTCTTTTAACGCTCTTCTTTAAATTCCCGAATTTCCCACATTTCATGCAAAAAAAATAAGACAACACAACAAAAGAAAATCGGCTGAGCCAAAAATTGCTTAGTAACGAAGGAATCAACAGTACAAGTAAATATCATTCAGCGGAAGCAAAACATAACTGAGACTGAACTGACAATGAAACTTTCGATAACTTTTCGAAATTAAGATGAAACTGAAACGGAAACAGAGGTCATACAAATGCATACTTTTATATTCAATTTCATCTTAAACATTATTAATAATTCTACGATTTTGAAAACCAATTAATTTTCATTAGCATATAGAAATCCCAAAAAGTATCACCTTTTAATAAGCGTTTAGATTAAACGAGATCAAATATTTTATCAAATAAAAAACAATTATTATTTAACAAAAAAAAATATTTTACTCAGTTTGGAAATTTATATTTACAATATAAATTAATTTAGAGATAATATGAATTAAAAAGAAACAAGTGAATTACATTATTATAAAATGTTCATAAACCGACATGAAGACCGTCACAAAAACAAATACCGAGACTGACGCCGAAACAAATACTGAGTCAAAACAGATTTCAGATACAAAATATAATGAGACCCAAGCTATAATCATAAACTCAACATAATCGGAAAGTAAAGATTGTCAAAAGTATAAAACAAAACAGTTACATATTCAGAAACATGTACTAAACTACACGACGGATATATATCAACAAAATAAGTCGTGTAATATGGAAGCACCAAGAGCCAGAAAACAGAGGGGTGCTCGGGTAGCTACACTATGTACCGAGATGGTGCATGTAGGCGTACATACACACATTATACCATCTCAACACTAGTTTAACCATCCCAATCACTAGTTGACTTTCCTAAATGCATGTGTGATAGCCTACTCGCATGTACTGCTGTTTTAAGTGTATTTTGACATCCCAAGACATGATTTGACGCCTAGGAACAAGTTAGGAACCCCGTGACATATCTAATAAACTGTTAACACGTGTTTGGACCTGTTTATGTGTTATCTGAGCTTTGAGGATGGCTCTGGTATTTCTTCAAATAAACCACTGAGGTTAATAATATCTGGTTCAGCTGTTTGTTGAGGTTCAAGAGTTTTTGGTTCAGCTGAATCAGTAGTTTCAAGATGTTCATCAGCAGTTTTTGAAGTAGAAGCTTGTGAAACTTCTGAAGGTTTAAAAGTTGATTTGATGACTGTGTTTGGAGTCCATGGTGTAGGATCATCATCTTCAAATCCTTGATAACCATATTGTTGGCTAGGATTTCTCTAGTGTTGGCTATCACCTCTTCAGTTCCTCCAAACTGTTCTTTTAGACTATCCCACAGCTCTTTGGCACTTTCACAATGTAAAAGTCCAGCATAAATTTCATTTGGGAGAGCCATAGCCAACATAGAAAAAGCTTTTGCATCTAGCTCAAATTTTTGGAAATCTTCTTCAGTGTAGTCTTTAGGGTCTTTTGGTCTTTCAGTTTTTCCTTCTGGATCAGTTACTACTGGTTTGTGAGGTCCAAAGATTACAGACCTCCAACACCCAGTATTGGTCTGAGATATAGTGTGTGCCAACCTTCTTTGCCAGATATTATATTCATTTCTGACCAGCATAGGAGGTTTATTGGCAGATCCAGTATTATAAGAGTCCATTTTTAAGAAGTTTGGATTTGTCAATACTTCTTTAAAATGATGGATGTAGAATAAAGTGAACTTTTAATCCTTTATTGGATATCAATAAGAGCCTGTGTCTGATTCTCAATTTGTCAGATTGATTTTTGATCAGATAAACCAGACGCTCTGATACCAATTGTTGGATCAGTGGTCTCTTTATACCAGTTAAGTTTTAGAACACTTATGTGTTTGCAGTTATATCAAAGTTATTTGCACAGCGGAATGATAAATGTTCTAAGTTAAAGTATCACTTTTACATGAGTTATTACTCCCCCTTTACTATAGCAGTTAATGAGAATCAAAAGCAATTCAAAGTATAAAGCAGTAAGCACAAGTATTGAATGATTCTCAGATGTGAAATGGATAATAAGTTATAAAAGCTTTGAAGGATTTCAATTAAAATTAAGTGTAAATCACATATCTAAAATAGTGGGATAAACCCATCTATTTATAGACGAGTACAAACTGTTGTACTAAGTAATACAATATAAGATCTAGCTAAGATATTTACTTAGGATAATGCTTACAACAGGCTGTAGCATTGAAACTTGTTCAAAGACTTTTACAAAACAATATAATACTAAACTACTGAAGTGACTGGGCCGGTTAGAAGCTTCTGATGTGAAAGTACTGATGAGTGACAAACTACTGATGAGTAGTTTGTCTTCAGTAGTTCTTCAGTGAAATGTCTGGTTAGACTTCAGAACTTCTGTCTTTACTCTTCAGAAGTTCTATACTTAGCAGAAATATGATTTGAACTTTGGCAACAAAAGTGGTTTCTTCAATCCTTTTTGTCCCTACAGTTACAATGGTCCGAAGGATCATTGGGTCCATAACCATGGGTACAAGGATTGGTGATTTGTAGAATCGCCGGGTTTTAACGCACACACGCAAGTCTCGAGTCACGGGAATTGGTGAACGAATGTGAAAGTGTTAGTTATCATGCATTATGTGTTTACAATCATCATATGACTTGTCGGTATGTGAATACGTGCTTATATGTGTTAAAATAGTGTTTAACGCGCCAAAAACCTTAAATGCATGTAAACAGGGGGTGATTGGCCATGTAAATAGGGGGTGATTGGCCTAAACGCATGTAAATAGGGGGTGATTGGCCTAAATGCATGTAAATAGGGGGTGATTGGCCTAAATGCATGTAAATAGGGGGTGATTGGCCTAAATGCATATAAATAGGGGGTGATTGGCCTAATCACCTGTTATCATTGGCGATTGGAGCCCAATCACGTGTTACAACAGGCGATTAGGCTCCCAATCGCCTATTGCTGCACCCTAATCGCCTACAACGTGTCTGACGACTAGAAACGCCTATAAATACCATCCTTGACTTGTAAAACATCATTTGTGCAACCCTAGACTTCCCATAACCTCTCTCAACCTACAAACATCCTCTGTAACACGTTTATGCATAAAAACCTACCTTTCCAAGCTTTACATCTCATTATCTTGCAAAACCAAGGTGTGTTCTTCATCCCAAGCCTTTGTAATGATTTTGTTTTACTCCCTAAAGGTCCAAACCTGGTTTTTAAATGTTTATGTCTTTGAAAACTCATTATAAACAGTTTCTACATAAACCTAAACCCTAATACTTGCCTTATGTGATAATTACCATGCAAAGATAGGATTTTTATTATGTAAATGCATGGATTCATGTGTGTTTGATATGTTTCTGAGATAATTAGGTTGTTAGCATGATTATTGATGAGTTTGGAGGTTCATGGTTGTGTATTATTGCTAATAGATATTTTGACCCATTTGAATGATTGTGAAGGATTAAGGATGACATGATGTGTTTTGTTGTTTGAACAAGATTAGGGTTTGCTCTAGGTTGATGCTAAAACCGTAGGGTAATATTGAACAATGTTGTTATGAGATGAAATATGGATATTTGCTATTTAGGGTAAGTCTTGCATGTTGATGTGATGTTTACATGATAAATATGCTATTTTAGGAAAACGCTTGCATTCGGGGCTGTTAGGATGACAATAATTTGGGGTTTTTTGCTTGAAATGGGTTGATAAATGTTTTGGGTTTGATATTGGGTGTTTCCACATGTTTCGGATCTGATTTGGAGGGTTAAATGCGCGAAAAGTGGAACAGACCTGCAGGGGGCGATTGGGGAGTCCAATCGCATACAGTACATGTGATTACAATCCTAATCACTAGTTTGACCATCCCAATCACTAGTTGACTTTCCTAAATGCTAGTTTGACCATCCCAATCACTAGTTGACTTTCCTAAATGCATGTGTGATAGCCTACTCGCATGTACTGCTGTTTTAAGTGTATTTTGACATCCCGAGACATTATTTGACGCCTAGGAACATGTTAGGAACCCCGTTACATATCTAATAACCTGTTAACACGTGTTTGGACCTGTTTATGTGTTATATGGGCTATGTGATAGACTTAGTGAACTTTTGCGCATGTTAAGAGTATGTTTACATAAGATGACATGATTCCTTGTTTTAAACGACACGTGGAATGTCGGGTCACCAATGGGATGCCGAGTCTTGTCTGGTGTGGTCGGTTAAACAATCAAACACGTTTTCAAACAAACTTGGTTATGGTCTGGACATACGGGGACTAACTAACCCACGGGTTATTAGTCTAAGTACTTATATATGTCACATGGTAGGTCGCCGCTATACGGGACTATCATAGCATTTGGTTTAACTAAATTATAAGTAACGCAACCTAAGGTGAGTGTCATAGCCCCACTTTTACTGTTTTACTTTCGGGGGAGAAACATGCTTATTACTTACACTATTTTAAAGATCATGTTATTCTATGGTTATTGTTGTTTACTATACGGGCGTTTCATCAGGAAGTCCCAGGGGAAACCATGAATATGTGGGTAGACATAACGAGGGAAATGTGGATAGATCTATTGGGCCTGACAAACCCCACCCGATGGCTTGGAGCCGGGCGGGTGCATATTGTCTCTAATTACTTGGAGCCACCGATGATGACGGTGGTTCATACTTGCTGGGCATACTTAACACGGATTATGGGTCTGTAATGGTTTCCAACTCGTAGTAGTAAAAATACTTAACGCTAGCTAATGTTCTTAAAACATAGTATTAACAGGAATGATCTTTACGGACTTACGGAACTTCTTTTATAAAACCTGTGAACTCACCAGCATTATATGTTGACATTTTGGCATGTTTTCTCAGGTCGCTAAGGTAGCATTCTTTGGATTTAGGCGCACAGAGTCTTGCACGGCGTCTAGGTGCTAGAGCATAATAAACAAATGTTTTCAGACTATGTTTCATGTTTTTTTTGTAAACAAGATTTCGCTTCCGCATGGTTTATGTTTTAAAAACTTACTGTTTGGAGTTTACGTATTCTTTTCATTTAGTTGTCGTTTATTGTGACCGTTGACTTGGATCCTGGTGTGTCACGCGCCTCGCGGTAAAACCTCGCAAGTGGAAATTTGAGGGTGTGACAATCGTAAACTCAGTTATACGGATCATTAATTCCCATTTGCGTTCATTGACCTGAACCTTGAAGCAAATGTGACGATTCATAGCTCACTTAGGCAGTATCTTCGGATTTCTCTTCATACTCCTGTAGTGGTTGAAGATTACAGATGAGGTTTTGACAGTTTTGAAGTTGTCATCATTTGGTCTTACTTTAAAATATTTGGTTATATGATTTTTAATACATATATTGAATTACAAACATTACATATTTAATTAAAGTAAAAAATCCAAACTAATAAATCTATCAATGTACACGCAATTATTTGTTATTAAGGGTATATATAACAATTGTTAAAGTACTTAGTGCTTTGTTTTAAATCTATCAGTGACATCGTATGTTTTATTTGTCAAAGCAAATGTTATAATATTTGTGCATTAGATTATTGGTATAAACCTTACCTCCTGATCAAAGGTAGAAGCTAACGGAATGTTCACCCCTATTTATAATATTCATTTAATAAATGCTTGTTAGATAAATTGGAATATAAATCTTTTTATTTAAATTTGAAAATATCCATATCTTCTTTGATTTATTTTTAAAAATAATAATTTAAAAAAAATTCTAAACATATATATATATATATATATATATTTATATATATATATATATAAGGGTTCTTGTACAAAGACCAAAATATGTGAGAAGGGTGAGAAGGCTTCTGGTTGCGACACGTGGCATAGTGTCGCTGGGCACTTTAGTAATTTTGACAGACTATTAAAAAAATTTAAAAATCTTAATTATGGTAACTGCCATGGATGTGATATATTACCATCTTTTGTTATTAATAAAATACTTTTTGTTATAATCAGCCAAACACAAATGTTGACTTTTGGATCTTTATCTTCAAACAAAAAAAATTTATTTAAATAAAAAGAATCACGCATGTCCAAAACAACATGAAGACAGCCGTAAGCTGCTTATAAAATCATCTACTGATGTGTTTTATATTCTAACACAATCTGTGTTTTCGTACACATATATCTCAAAAATCATCTACCGAATGTGTTTTATATTCAAACACCCGGAATGTGTTTTATACTCAAACCATACAGAGTGTGTTTTATACTCAAACCATTCAAAGTGTTTTATACTCAAACCATCCAACAACAAAATAACCTAGTGTTATGACTTTAAAACACCATGAACAACTATACATACAATCAAAATGTGTTTAAAATTCAAAAAACACTAAACCACAATAATCCTTTGAACATAAAACACTATACATACAATCAAACCGTCGTTCTTCTTAAGCCACAATCTTCGGCTTCCCGTTCTTTTTCAGTGCATATATTAAACAAAAAAAACACACAATCGTTGTGAATCCAGTTGTGAATCTGGCTGTGAATCTTGTCGAAAAAAACTCAACTGATATTAAAAAAAACTCACCTGATACATTAATTAACTATTTTGAAAATGAAAGTTTAGACACCCCTCAACGACAAAGTGCCTATTATTGTTTCAGAAATATATGGAGCCAACTAAACAAATCAATAAATAAATATTCTTTGATGATTAGGAATCTTGGAGCCAGCATGATAATGAAGTACAAGTCTTTTGTATGAAAACAAGAAACTAATTCATTCTTGCTGTGGATTTTTAGGCGGGAGAAGAGAGAGAGAGGGGAACAAGATTGAAAGGTGATTAATCTATTTCCTTTTTTGAAGACCTCTCAATTAAATGTGGGTGTGGATTTTACAACAATACCCCTTGAGCATGTAATTTATTAATAAAAATATAACACTAATTACAAAAATGTCATCCACTTAATCTAAACCATTGATTAAAGTCATTTAAGGGTCATAAAACCTTCTTACCCTTCTCACACAAAACACCCTTTGTACAGGATCTTGACCCCATATATATATATATATATATATATATATATATATAGGAATAGGATCCTGTAGGAAAATTGGTTTGTGTGAGAAGTGTGAGAAGGATTAACAATTGATATGTATGCATCATTTTTTTGGACGTATTCATGATATTTTGGATTGTTTTGCTTGGAAAAACACCGAACATAACAATTAATAACCGAAAACAATGTATTTTAGGCTTAAAACTTAAAACTCTATGTCAAGAACATTTAAGCAGAGTGTTTTAAGTAATTACTAGGGTGTTTTATCTGTAATTTAAATTTAATGACTATAATACATTGGATTGTGTTTTAAATTTTTGTATATTGTAGTGTTAAGGGTTTTTCAAGCCAAAACAACCAAAAACATCATCCCAAAATCAAAAACATGATAGCTACATGTCAATTTTTAATTCTTCTCACACTTCTCACACAAACCAATTTTCCTACAGGATCCTCTTCCTGTATATATAATATGGAAGGTAAATAGGTTTATTTTATTTTCAAGATAGCCATACCTTAATAAAATATTTGAATTTATAATAATAGTATATTTAAAATATAAGTAGATTTGGTTTCAATTTTAATGTCTACTTAAAAATTAAAAAAATAAATAAAAAGAAAACACCTCATCGTGCCACGTGGCACATTCAAGGCGGGTTGAGGCCTCCATTGAATGTAACATCATCTAAATTCAATTCTTTTATATATAGTTACTAGGTGGAATCCCGTGTGAAACGCACGGGAGACCGAGTCCTAACTTAAGGCCTGTTTAATAAAAACAACATTAAGAAGACAATCGTCTGCTGCGAAGAAGAACTGTTTAGTACCGTCTGTTTATTTCTTTATAACAAATATTATTACCGCCCAAAATATATAAAAAAAAGTAAATAGACAAACTGTAATGGTCTGTTTAGTAAACCCCAAATTAAATACTCGATCTATTGTTAAAAAGAAAAACTGTATTTCATAACGTCTGTTCCTTTTATGAACTGGTTAATAATATTGATCAGATGTTTAATAACTTCAACTGTTACAACAACACAAACATAAATCTGTTGAGATTACACATATAAATCTACAGACGGATTAAAGCTCTGTTGAATAAAACATAAAAGTTAATACGAGTCAATTTAGCATCACAAAACATAAAAAACCATATATAATCTTGAGAGACATGCAAAACTAGAAACAAAAATAAATATAATCAACGTTAAACATCAAGATACATAGCTAGTTAAAGGAATTAATAAACTTAAGCTTCAATTCCATTAAAGCTTCAAGTTGCGCATGTAGATCTTTCAATTTTGCCAAAAAATCTACGTCCTTACTCCCGGCCTCTGAATTGTACAACAACGACAAATCACGAACAGCAGTCGAAGGCATTGACTTCAAAATCCGTTGTACATTATCTCGGTCAAACGTGCCCAAGTGCAAACTGCCAAAACAAACCTTCAAATCTCTTGTAGTATTCAAATCTTGATAGTACTGTGCTGTAATTTGATTAAGAACAAATTCCTTCATTTCATCTTCTTGGTTATTAGTTAGGGCTGCCATTGATGCTATTGATGAAGACTGAAATGTAAATGTTAAGATGGTTTATAATGAAATTCGTAATTTGTTTACTAATATATACATTTAAAACGCGTGAAATGAAAGGTCATAGCGTAGTATAGTTATTACACTTGGGTTAACGTGTTAAGCAAAAAGTATTGTTAGAAGGATTATTAAATTTCAAAATGTTGATGCACTTTATGTGGACGTCACTGACGAATAGACTAGGGTTGAGTCTAGGTATAGTGTTACATGAGATTGTGGTGATCCATAAGGGCATTTTATGGATCTGACGCATTTGTAAGTATATAGTACAATACACAGATCCAGATTCGACCATTGTATATGGGGCGAATGTGGAAGTTTTCCACATTCGACCATTACAAATGGGCGAATGTGGAAATACTCCACATTCGACCATTGAAAAGGGGCGAACCTGGAACTAGGGTATTGGACTATAAATAGCAATCTCATGTGTTTGTGTTCATTTGGTGATTTGAGTTGGTACTTTGAATGCTCTCAAGGGGGAAGTCATGCCCGACCTCCCCCGGCCACGAGATTGATGTTTATCCTACTGATGACAGTGTCTGTAACCGTTTCTGTATTAATACGAATCTGTGATGACGTTGTTATCGTATGTTTCTGTCTCGTCTCGAACATCCCGTCTGAAAACGAGTTGTTTACGCGTAATCGATCCGCGAGTTCGGTCCATAACCGGATTCTCAATTGGTATCAGAGCCGTGGTACCGATTTGAACGATCTAACAATCGTTTGAATCAATCACAGCTCGTTTTTCATGTTTTCAGACGTAAAATTCAGATTTTGATTGAAAGGTTGAAACCCTAGAAACCCTAGATTCTTAATTGAACCCGAAATCATGTGATTTCTCCATGTTTTTGTGAATTCGAGGGTTAGGTTTTCATTTCCGCACCTTTCTGAACAAGTTTCATCATCAAATTCAAAGGATTAGAGTGATTATGGACTGATTCGAAGAAAATATTGATCAAGAACACGTTCAGTCTGCACATTCGCCCATTTGAGAAGATCGGGAGGGCGAATGTGGAAATCTACTGGGCGAAGGTAGCCTATTTAGGACGAACGTGGAGAGATAATGGGCGAACCTGGAGTGTTTTGGTCGAAGGTGTAGTGTTTTGGGCGAACCTGAGTGTTTTTCTGGGCGAACCTAGGTAGAATTGGGCGAACCTAGAATTTTTCAGTTGAATTTTTCACATTCGGGTCTACTTTTTCACATTCGGCTGATCGGGGGTACGAACGTAGAACCAAAACGGGCGAACCTGGAGTAGATTTGGGCGAACGTGAAAAGTGTTAGTGTGTTTTTACTTTCTGGTGAGATTTTACATTCGGGAGAGAATTTCTGGGCGAACCTGAAACCAAAAGGGGCGAACCTGAACCTTATTGGGCGAACCTAGAGCTAGTTTTTGGAAAATTTTCTAAGTGTTGAATTTCTCGAAGTTCGTGATCATGTGGCATTTTCAGACTACTCCGACACCAGCAACTACACAACCACAACAGCAGGTGATGGACCCATGGACGGTAGCAGCACAGAAGACTAGCACACAGTCTTCGCAGCCGGTTAACTACATGACTCAAAGTGCACCTCCAGCACCACAATCTGACTACTGGGGAGTAGCAGCAGCGGTGGTAAACAATCAAACCTCAATTGCTATTTCCACGCTGATTAATGATTTGTCTTCAGGTAGTGGGACTCGGCCACCGAAGCTTATGAAGATTCAAGAATACAATCAGTGGCAGAAAAAGTTCAAAATACATCTGGAAGGCATGGGAGTGGAAGGTGCTGAAGCATGGAACATGATTGCTAAAGGTTACACACCACCAGTTTTGGAGAACACAGGTGAACCAGTGCCATTGGAAAGCATGGCTGAGGATGAGAAAAAGAAGTTTGCTGTGGAAAAGAAGGCGTTTTCCCAATTGACACAGGCAATCACAAATGATCTTTTGCATCAGTTTGGGACTTGCACAACATCTAAGGCACTATGGGAAATGCTTAAAAGGAAGCATGATGGGAATGAGAAGACTAGAAGTTTGAGGACGGAAGAACTTATAAAGGAGTTTGAGAATTTTTCTTATATTGGAAATGAAACTTTGAAAGAACTAACTCCTAGGTATAATCATTTGTTATCTGAATTGTCTAGCTATGGTATACAGATTCCTATGGCAAAGCAGGTGGACAAGTTTGCAGATGCATTACCACCAAACTGGGATCAGCATGTGGAAGTTCTGAAGGAGAAGGATGCTTATCAATACTGGTCTATTCAGGAGTTCATTGAGAAGCTGGAAAACAAAGAATTGGAAGAGAAGAGGAAAGCTAGAAGAGCACAGATCCCTCAGAATCCAAACTTATACTTTGGAGGATCTTCAGTTCCAGCTAGTACAAGCTCAGGAGGACTGGTTACACCACATGTTGCATGTATATCCAATGTTTTGGAATCACCTACCATGAATTACCATCAACAAACTTCATCCTTTTCACAACCACCACCACAACAACCATACAACTATTCATACATTCCACCATTCTCCCCAAAGCAACAAGCAGCTTTCTACACTGCCAGCCAATCTCAACAACAACCAATGAACCAATCTAATCAACAAACGGTGGTTTTGGAAACATCTAACCTTGGAAATGTGACAGTTGAAGTTGCTCAGCAACACATTGCATTAGTCTCTGCAATGGTCTCATCCTACAATGGATTAGTTGCTAGTCAAATTGGGAATAACAATTTGACCAATGAAGACTACGCACAGATTGACAAGGAGGAGATGGAACTCATTGATATCCAATGGGCATTTGCTAGCATAATGAGAAGAGCAACGGAGTTCATAGAAAAGACAGGAAGAACTGATTTGGGAACTTCTCCAAATACAACCTACGGGTTCAATAAGGAGAAAGTGACTTGTTTTAACTGTGGAGGGAAAGGTCACTTTAAAAGAGAATGTACACAACCACCAAAACAAGGCAATAGGAATCCATTCAATGCCACCTATCAGAACCGTCAACAACAAAACCAAAACCAAGTTTCTTACCAAAACAACAACAACAACTACCAAAACCGTCAAAACAACTTTAATAACAACCAAAATAGACAACCAAACACACCAAACCAGACACAAAACCAAACACCAAACAATGCTAACCGAACAGTCATACCAATCACTACACCAAATGAACAACAACAGAATACCAATCAAGCATTGGTGACTCAACAAGATGAGAGGTTTGACTGGTCAAGTATACAGATAGGTGTTGAGGAAATCACGACTGGGGGCAATGTGGCTTGTGTTGCATATCAGGTTGATATTGAAGATTCAGTGATGGTGAAGGAGAAGGTAGAAACTGAGGTTGAAAGTGATGAGTCTGAGGCTGAGATGGATGTGGAAACTGAATCTGTTAAGGTTAATGCTGAGGTTAAGGTTGAGAATAAAGCTGAAGAGACAAATTCTGGAGTTGTGATTGATACTATTGCTGACGTTCCTGAGGAGTGTGAATCGGTTTATTCTGATTCAGACAGTGAATCGGATACGGAAGCAAGTGTTAATTCTCTGGATGAAGACATCGATCAGCTGCTAGCAGAAGCGGATTTTCTGATGACAAGGAAGTCGTGCATTGCAGATGATGCTTTCACAAAGATTGATTATTCCAGATTCTTTGCAGGAAAGGAAGCTCATTTCGCATTGATGGCCATGACTGATCCGCCAAAACCTGTAAGTTCTGAATGTAGCACTGATGTTACACGTGACAAATATTGTGGTACTTGTGATAGATTGACTGAGGAGAATAAACAACTCCGTGTTCAACGTGATAGTGCTATCATGAACAGTCAATCTACTCGCAAAGAGTTGAATGCTTTTAACAAAGTATTAGATGGCTACAAAAAGGACATTTCCGACTTGAAAAACACTTTGTCTTTAAAACAATTAGCAATTAACAACTATATCAATGAAATTGAAAACACCAAGTTGGAAATGGCCGCCATCAAATGCTTTGCTGAGAAAGTAAACAAAAAGCTGGAAAGCTATAAGCATATTGCTTATGTGGTAGACCATATCATTGATGATAAAACAACCAATTATCGGTCTGTACCATCTCCGGTTCTCTTTGAAAACCATAATTGTCACCAAGTGACACCGGAGAGTTCGGTAAAATCTGATTCAGCATCGGAAAATGAATCTAATACCTCGAGTATTGGTGATCCAAATTCCGATGTTAGACCGATTTTGGGTATCAATGATGAGGGTGTTACTGCTGAGAGTGTAGATTCAGACTCAGAGAGTGATGATACTGGTTGTAACCAAACTGTTAATGCATGTGAAATTCCAAAAGAAAATCATATCATTACAAATGAACCAGTTTCATCATCTCAAATTGTGATTCCGATGAGAAGCATTCATCATGTGAATAAGTCTGAAAAGAATGTTGTAAAGAAAGATCTAAATGTGGTTAAGAAATATCTTGAAAAGAATGCTAAGAATGAACAATGTGACAAACCTGTCAAAGTGTTCTATCGGATGGAAGGATCCGATAAGATCATCTCTGACGAGGACTTTCCAATCAAAGATGTTAACTATGCTAAAATTGATAAAATTTGGCAAGAAAGCACTATTTGGTTCCCAAAACATGAGAGAACTAATGAGATTCCACCAGCTTTATTAAAGAAACTTTATTTGGATGTTCCTCAAGAACCAAAGGTCCATGTCACAGAGTTTGTTCGACCCAAAAACAGAGCTAATGGTTTTAATGAGCCTACTTACTCAAAAGGGCCACTCCCTGAGAGTTTAAGGAAGCAACAGTACAATGATCAATACCCTGTTAGATCATTTGCTCAACCAAATGCTCCGAATGTTTTTGAAGAATACCGTGCGTGCTTTAAATGTGGGGAACGAGGGCATTTACTTGCTCAGTGCCCATATGTAAGGCATAAGAGGCACGAGGTGGAAGTGAGGAATTCCATGAGAAAACCGATTGATCATTATGTGCCACCACATAGGAGAGTTGTTCCTCAACAACCTAAACCGTTTTATAATCAAAACAATTTTCAACAAATGAGGAACACTCGTCCAATGCACTATGATCGAAGGAATCGGATTGCTATGGAACAATCATGGAGGAAGCCTGTGGTGAACACAACAGTTGATAGGCAAAAGGTTCCACCAAAACCGATTGTCAAATCAAATGTTGGACCTAAGTCTGTTAAATCAGATAAGGTTACCAAGAGAGTTACATTTGCTAACAATGTTCAGAAACCAACTGAGAACCCAAAGTCTCAGATTCGTATTTTGAAAAGGTCTGAACAATCTTGGACACCCAATGGTACTCCAGGAGCCTCAACTTCAAGAGTTAATGAGAAAAAGGAAACTATTTTGAACAATCAGAAAAAGATTGATCAAAAAGTTGTTGAAAATGCTTGTGAAAATGTTACTTTGAAACCTGATGTTCAAAGACCCAAGACTCAGGCTTGGGTCCCCCGAAAGAACTAAATGATTTACTTTTTGTGTGCAGGGAGCTTCAGCTGGCCCTATTAGCAATCTTTGGATTGTTGATAGTGGAGCTTCAGGCCACATGACAGGGGATCTTGCGTTGCTGTTCGACGTGAAGAACATCAATGGAGGGTATGTAGCTTTCGCGGGAAATAAAGGGGGATATATCACAATGGAAGGAAGTGTGAGCAATGGGATAGTGAGTTTCGAGCGGATTTCGTATGTGAAACAGATAGACTATAATCTGTTGAGTGTCAGTCAAATATGTGATAAGCAATTTACTGTGCATTTTGATGACAAATCCTGCTATATACTGAAACCGGGCTTTACAATTCCTAAAGATTGGATAATGTTGAAGGCACCTCGCGTCAACAATCTATACATTCTTGATATGTCCAAGGCGATGACATCACAGGGGCAGATAACATGCTTTTTGTCCAAGGCGACAGAGAAAGAATCGATAATGTGGCACCGAAGAATGGGGCGCATTCATCTGAGGAAAATGAATCAATTTGTGAGAAATGGACTTGTCGATGGAGTAAACGTGAAACATTTCCATCTGAATGACAAGTGTGTGAGTTGTAAAAAGGGGAAGCAACACAAACAGTCCCACAAAGTGAAAAAGGTTAACTCTGTTGAGATGCCACTTGAGCGACTGCACATGGATCTTTTCGGACCGGTCAAGCGCAAAAGTCATCTTGGAGAGCTTTATTGTTTAGTCGTCACTGACGATTACTCAAGATTTTCATGGGTGATGTGTTTGCAGAATAAAAGTGACACCTTTATCAACCTAAAAGTTCTGTTCACTCGATTGGAGAATCTCTACAATGTGAAGATAAAGAGAATTCGGAGTGACAATGGGACGGAGTTCAAAAATGCCAAGATGGATGAACTTTGTGAAAACAAAGGGATACATCATGAATATTCGGCTCCGTACACCCCTCAACAGAACGGTGTTGCTGAACGAAAGAATAGGACTTTAATTGAAGCGGCTAGAACAATGCTTGCTGATTCAAATCTTCCAGTAATGTTCTGGAATGAGGCGATTTATGCAGCAAATTACACACTAAATCGGGTTCTGACAGTGAAGAAGTTTGGTAAAACATCTTATGAGCTGTTACACCGAAGGAAGCCGAACTTAGAGTATCTAGAACCTTTTGGGGCGCCATGCACTATGTTGAATCCAAGCGAGAAGTTTAGTCCTAAAGCCGAGGAGGGTTACTTTGTTGGATATGCAACCCCGCTCAAACGGGTATACAACAAGCGAACTCGTCGAGTGGAAGACTGGGCTAACGTGGAAGTTCAACGATATACTCAAAATATTCAAGGCACGGGTCCTGATTGGATGTTTGATTACAAAGATTTCTTTGAATCATTCAATCTAGATAGCTTGGTTGAAGAAGTTGTTATTCGATTACTTTACGAGTGTGAAAATGCAACAACTTCACCGTTGGTGCGTCCGATCACTGTGAACCCCCTACCAGCTTCTAATGATGCCAATGCTCCTATACAAGAGGAAGAAGTGTTTCAAGAGGCTTCAACTTCATTAGACACTTCAGAATCTGAAGATGAACAATTTGAAGAAGCTATTCTTGAACAAGCTGAAGAACCAGAGGCACCGCCAGTGAACCCAACTCCAACTTCAGATGTGGCTTCATCATCAAATACGGGTCATGATCTGGATGCTGTAGAGAACTTGACTGTTCAGACGGGAGTGCAAGTACCTGATTATCCGGAATCTCGGATTCATCGTATTCACCCGCTAGAGCAATTAATCGGTGATCCTGGAAGCAGTGTTATGACCAGAGGGCAGCTTAAAAGCGTTAATTCGCCAGAGAGTTTTGGTGCTTTAGCTTTAGGGGGAGAGTGTTGTTTGAATTAGGTTATTAACACTGATTGATTGTTAGATTGATTGTTTGAAACTAATATAACCTAATTCCACTTAAAAACTGATATAGATTGATTAAAAAGAACAATTGATGGTACACGAATGCTATTCGGCCATGTTAGAATGATTTCTAATCAAAATAAAGTGTTAAAAACAGGTTTGAAAAATTTTCAAATTTTGGGGATGAACAAGTTTCTACATTCGGTCCATCGAATGGACGAATGTGAAATCAAATGGACGAAGGTGCTCAAAAATGGGCGAATGTGATTTTCTACTCTAAATATTCCACATTCGACCAACAGATTGTACATTCGACCACACAAAAGTTTACATTCGACCAGAATATTTGGGCGAATGTGGATTTTCAAATCCTAAAATTTTTAAGTTTTTGACGATTTTGTGTTTTGACGCTTGTTTTTGATATTGTATTTCAGATGGCTGAGGAACAAGAGAATATAGAGATTCCTGTTGAGACTGCTGTTCCTGATCCTGTTCCAGAACCTGTTCAGGAAGGTGAATCATCAAGTGGAAGTAAATGGCCTTTCGAGAAGAATCATAACTGCTGTGCGTATTTGGGAGATGTTGAGAAGAATGTAGAATTTACAGAGATAATCAAGTTCCTGAAAAGATGCAGAGTTGTATATGCCTTAGCTACACCAACTATTATCTACAAGGATATAGTTGAGGATTTCTACAACAACGCCAAGTATGATTACTTTGATAATCAGACTGTTATCAGAAGTAAGATTCAAGGAATGGAGATGTTTATTACTGAAGCTGACATCAGAGAAGCTCTCCAAATCAAGTTTGAAGTTAGTGAGGATCCAAGAGAACTCTCATGGACTGAGCAGAAAGCCTGTTTTCTTAGGATGAAATACAAAGGACCGATCACTGATGGTTCGATGTACAAAGGAAAACTGAGCGTGCAGTTCAAGTATTTTGCTCACGTCATTATACATGTATTTGGATGTGTTAGTGGAGGGTATGACGTGATGAGGAAGAGTTTGAGCTCATTAATGGTTGCGTTGACTCTCAACAAACCATTTAATGTTGCTGGAATGATATTGGATCATATGCTGGAGATGCTGAAGGGTTTGAAGAAGAAGTATTTCATGCTTTACCCTAGATTTCTGATGATGATCTTTGATCATAAGTATCCTAACCTGAAGAAGGATCCAACACAGATACTTGCTATGGATCACATGAATATCAGAACCTTGGTGAGAATGAAAGGTTACAAAGGTGTACCTGATAATGAGAGACCACCTTACAGGAGATTGTTTGGAGCCTTGGCTAGAGAGGATTACATGGATCCTGGAAAGAACACAGCAAGGCATCCTGATAGTGACAGTGACAATGATGATCCTTTAGTATATGCTGATGTTAGTACTAAAAGGAAAAGGCAAGTAGTCAATCCTGGAGCCAAAGGGAAGGGCAAAGGAAAGACAGATCAAGGAAGTTCAAAACAACTAGTTGTGAGAAAGAAATCTACTGCAAAGAAAGGTACTAGTTTGGTGGATGAAGAGTCTGTAGATTCAGAAGAGACAGAGACTGAAGAACAATGGGATTCGGATGCTGAAAATGTCCGGACCACCAAACAAAAGGCCACTTTGGTTGGTGAGTCTGAATCACTGAATAGATCTATTGAAGAAGCTAAGAAGAGCAAAAAGACTGTTAGTGCTGAAGATGAAATGCTTACTGTGGATTTGGACGAGTTGAACGAAGGAGAAACAGTAGTAGTTAACTTGCCCAAGCCGAAACACAAAACCATGGCCAAGAAAACAAGTTCAAAGCAACTTAGAGAGAAAGAGTTAGCACAACTCTTGAGAGGGAAGAGATTACCTGAAGCTGGAACGTCATCAAAACAATCTTCACCAGCTACAAAGAAGCAAAAGACTAAGGAGGCAACAACATTACCAGTGGATCAATTCAATATAGCACTGGATAATGTACTTGATATGTTCACAAAGCCTCAGAAAGGAAAAGAAACTGAAGTTGAGCCATCAAAGTCAAAATCCAAGTCAAAGAAAGTCACTGTGGATGACGATGTTATGAAGCAAGTGAACAAGAAGATGGACGATATGATGAAGATGTTAGTGGCTCAACAAGCTGAAATTGCCAAGTTTAAGCAGAATGAGGAGAAGATGCTTCATATTGTAGTAGCTTCAAAGTCTAATCAAGATGAGATAGACGAGAAAGTGAAGAAGCTAAAAGCTAAGAATAAGAAGCTTGAAGGAAAGTGTTTGAGAAACAAGAACAGGTACAAGGCGATTAAAGAAGATAATAAAGAGTTGAAGGCTGAGAACAAACGCCTTAGTGAGCTGATTGACAATCTGTATAATGTTGCACCCAAGCTGAAGGAGGGTGAGGAGGACAAAGAGAAAGAGGTTGAACAGGTTGATTTTGAACCATCTGAATCTGATAAAGAGGAAGATGATGATGATAAGGATGATGAAGAATCGGAAAAGAGTGATGATGGAGAAGATGATGATAATGATGATGATGATGATGCTGAGGGTTCGGGAAGTCAGAAGGAGGATGAGAGTAGTAGTGATGATAATGATGGAGGAGATGACACTTCGAAGTTTACATTCGAGAAAAGACCACCTTCAAAGAAGAAGAAAGACACTGGTGAGTCAAGTTCGAAGAAGAAAAGTGAGAACGTTGATTCGGATGAGACTGTGTTTTGGAATGAGAAGGTGAGATCCTTGTCTGATGATGCTAAACAAGTTTATAAGGACATGTTAGAAAGAAGAGAATGGACTATTGAGTTCACAGGTCGTTTTGCTGAAATATTCCAAACTGATGACATGCGATATGAATTGGAATATAACGATCCTGATTTGGAAGAAGGGGAAGTACCTGCATCTGTGGCAAAGGAGATCTTGGATGGGCTTGCACAGAGGGTAGGGAAAACATTTGAAGAATTTATTGTTGATGAGTCGATTCCACATATTCCTGAAAAGGATATTGGAAGTCACTCTGATGATAAAGACACCCCTGAGTTTGAAGAAGTTGAAATATAAGATATAACGCATGAGGAATACCCACAATACTTCAGACAAACTGATGAAGATTTGGTGTTTCCTGATTTTACTGAGATTCCTAATACGTCTGCAAAGAAAAAGGCAAAGAAGAGAAGTGCAGAGTTTGTAGAAAAGGTATTTGGAGCTGATATGCCAGAATCTTCAAATAAGTCTGATGAATTGAAGAATTATTTGAAGAAATTAAGATTGATGGATGAAAACCGACCTAAGCCTGAAGCTCAAGGAAACTTTTACAGATTTCATAATGCTAAGTTCAGAGGCAGAGCTCTCGGGTGGACATACTTAGGCAGGCTGAAGTGTCTAGCTGCTAAGTGGGAATCAGGAATCTTGTACTTCTACAGATTCATTGACTTGCTGACTCTACCGTACTGGGCGGTTAGAGATCTTTGCAGATTCCCTATGTCGGGTGCTTCAGTGAATAATACTCATGTCGGTTGGTGTGCAGACAAGCTGGTTTGGGAAAGCAGAACAAGATGGAATAGATTCAAACCACAATATCCCCGGAGGAAAGTTCACAGGGATATTGATCCCAGAACCAAGCTGAAACGGGTTACCTTGATATATAAGGCACCTGAAGTGATAAGAAAGATACCTTTGATGCCTATGCCTCAACACTTCAGTGCTGACTTCATTTTCTGGTATTATGATTGGAGGAAAGCAGAAGCGGTGATTGTGTTGAGAGATGGAAAGGATAAATACAAGCATGTGCATGTATTTGATCCGATGTGGTTGATTAATTGCACCTTCGAAGATATCATCATGCTCTTTTATAATCCGATTCATCATGAGCCGAACGATGCAGATCAAGCAAAGAAATACACACAGGTTGTTGGTGTTTGCTTTGCTTATGACATAAATGCTGGTAGTAGTTTGGAGGGTAAACTTGGCAAGATGGTGAAGATGGCTAACGTGTCAAAGCCTGTGAAGAGAAAATTAGAGCCTGAGATGACGACAGAGCAAAAGAAACAGCTCAGGATTATGTTGCTGAACAAAGCCATGGACGAGGACAGAAAACGATCTAATCAATAGTCGAGGGGGAGTTTGTAGATGCGTTTTGCGACTAGTGATTAGATATGTTAACATGTGTTAGAAGTGGGCTGATGGGGCGAATGTAGTTAATATGGGCGAAGGTGAAATAGATGTGGGCGAAGGTAGATTGATCATGGACGAATCTGGAACTGGACTAACACTGAAGACACATTCGACCACTAAGAGTGGGCGAATGTGGAAATGCCTCACATTCGACCAGTCAAACTGGGCGAACGTGCAGGCCCTATATATAGATTTTGTGATTTTGTAAGATTAAGCAAGTCATAAGTTGTGTGTGTTATCAGGTGTTGTTCCAGAGAGGTTTGAGAGAATTTGTGTGTGTGTTAGATTAACTGAATATACATTGTAATCAAGTTTTTGAGAAAGTTAATCTATGAAAAGTATTGAAAATGACTTTGATTGTGTTTTGATTTGAGTTTACTTCAGTTTGTTCAAAGCTAGGGTTTCCGCACCTGGTTTTGTAACTTGTATGATCGTATAATCCTGTTTTCGTGTCAAATTTTCGCCTCTACACAAAACCTTTATAGTATTTGAAGAGTGTATACAACTTGGGAAACATAAATGGACGAATTCTTTAGAAAACGAACAGACGAAATAATAAAGTATCAGTTGTGCAAATCAAAGATTTAAATGATTATACCAAATATCGCGTGAAATTAATTATCTTTCGAAATTATTTCTATAAATATGTTCATATCCAACTTAAATTTTATCTATAAATTCCACACAGTAAGCATTATAAACTTCATCTACCAAAATAGCAAACAGATCATACTATCATTTTGCTGATACATCAGACGTTAAGTCAATAATCGGTATTTGGTCAGTAACAGAAAGGAGAAAAGACGAAGATGTTAGAAATGAAGTAGAGAAGATGGAAGAAATAGTTAAGGAACAATCATGGACAAACATTGGCGTGCTAGATATGGTGTTGCATGAACCTCCAACTGCTTTGAGAGACAAGATCGAAGACTACATGACTCAACAACTACAAATCGACAACAACATTCATGAAGCATTGATGGAGTTAAAAAAGAATCTTTCAAGAGAGATTCTGAAAAAGAAACGCAGGGTTTTCGAGATTTTAATTAAGTAGTTTAAGAGAGATTCATGTTCAACTAAACTGAATGTTAAAGCTTGTACTAAGGAATAAAATACAAACCAACGCTCAACAGTTTCTTGCCTTCTCCATTAAGAATGTGGTTAAAAGGTAAGAAGTTGAAACCATACTCAACACCTTCCCAACCATTAACCTGTTTACCAGTTGTACAACGCTAAAAAATGATTTTGAATTTGTTGATGCACTATATGTGTGGCCGTTGCTGTCGAATAGACTAGGGTTGAGTCGTGTATTGTATAACATGAGATTGTGGTGATCCATAAGGGCATTTTATGGATCTAACGCATTTGTTTAAGGTTGACCTGGTTGGTTCGAACCATCGTGAGGTCGAACCAGAAATAGAAGGGTCGAACCAGTTCATTCGACCCTTACGGGAGGTCGAATGAACTGGGCCGATAAATAGCAATCTCATGTGTGTTTTTCATTTAAGATTTTGAGTTTGTGCTTTGAATGCTCTCAAGGGGGAGGTCATGCCCGACCTCTCCCGGCCCCGAGATAGATGTTTATCCTACTGATGACAGTGTCTGTAACCGTTTCTGATGTAATACGAATCTGTGATGACATTGTTTTCGTCTATTTCTGTCTCGTCTCAAATCTTCCGTCTGAAACTGAGCTGTATTCGCTTATTCGATCCATGGATTCGGTTTTTACCAGATTCTCAACTTGTATAAGAGCCGTGGTATCGATTTGAACGATCTAACAGTCGTTTTAATCAATCACAGCTCGATTTCATGGTTTTCAGACGTTAATTTCGGTTTTTGTTGAAAGGTTGAAACCCTAGATCCTTAATTGAACCCAAAATCATGTGATTTTTTCCAAGTTTTTGATCATTCGAAGGTTAGGTTTTCATTTCCGCACCGTTCTGTACAAGTTTCATCATCAAATTTGAAATATTAGAGTGTTTATGGACTGATTTTCAGAAAAATATTGAAGATGAACACGTTTTTCTGCAAAAGGTCGAATCAGAAGTTGATTCGACCCTTCGAGAGGTCGAACGAGCGATTTGGAGGTCGAATCAGCTTGTTACGTATTCATTTGTGATGATAATAGAGGTCGAACCAGTTTTGATTTCTTCATTCGACCTCACGTCAGGTCGAACAAGAAATTTCAATATCAGTAATGCTTATACAATACTCATTCGTACTAAGTGAGTTTCATTCGACCTTAAGAGGGTTCGAATGGAAGGTCATGTTACTCATTCGACCCTTCGACATGTATAATGAAAAATTGGTATTTTTAGGGGTAAAAAATTTTGTAAATTTTCTTTCGAAAATTTATGGCAATTTTTGAAGATTTTTGGAAGAATGTTGATGATGTCTTCAAAATTTGTTGAAGAGATTATGATGATGAAACGTTCTATTGTGGGGTAGTCATGAGAATGAACAGTATGATAATCAGATTGAATTGACTATTATGGACCGAAAAATAGATAGATTTTATTCCGCAAGTTGTGAACAATCAACCCAGTTCCAGTAAGTTTGAGGGAACTTGTTCAAAGAGAAGAAAGTGTAAATGCAATCACAATCAGCACAGATGAAGAATTTTATAGAAGTACCAGTGTCCGAGTGGATTGTTTTGCACATAGTCACAGTTGAAATGTTTAATTGGGTACTGACAGTTAGATTTCTCCAGTTGGTGTGAAGAGTGATGCAAAGGTTAAGTGCAGATAGAAAATCTGAATGAGTGGTGGTATCTACATGTTACGTTGAATATCTGATCGGTAAGTATGGAATTCTTCTAGCAGGGGTGTTATTAGACTGCAGGTCAGACTAGTTGGATTGCGCGTGATGTACTTGGTCAAGATGACATCCCTTGGTACTGATGCTACGAGGCTGCAGTGCATTACATTGTCGACTTCACATTGGTGTAACTAGGTGACCTGGTTGTAATTCAGCTGAGCATGCCGGTTGAGTTCGCAAATGATATACGTGGTCAAGCTGACTTCCTGCGTATTGATGCTGAGGGTCCATAGTGCATTACTTGGTCGATTCACGAAGGATATTGTATTTCTACTCAATACAATAGTGCATGTATTGAGGGGGAGACCTGTGATATTGACTGTTGATGTGCAAGAGGTTTAAGGATTCGCCAGCAACGTCCAAGGGGGAGATTGTTGATGCACTATATGTGTGGCCATCGCTGTCTAATAGACTTAGGTTGAGTCGTGTATTGTATAACCTGAGATTGTGGTGATCCATAAGGGCATTTTATGGATCTGACGCATTTGTTTAAGGTTGACCTGGTTGGTTCGAACCATCGTGAGGTCGAACCAGAAATTGAAGGGTCGAACCAACACATTATGTGTTGGTTCGTGCTTTACACAGGTCGAACCAGTTCGTTCGACCCTTACGGGAGGTCGAACGAACTGGGCCTATAAATAGCAATCTCATGTTTGTTTTTCATTTAAGATTTTGAGTTTGTGCTTTGAATGCTCTCAAGGGGGAGGTCATGCCCGACCTCCCCCGGCCCCGAGATAGATTTTTATCCTACTGATGACAGTGTTTGTAACCATTTCTGATGTAATACGAATCTGTGATGACATTGTTTTCGTCTATTTCTGTCTCGTCTCAAATCTTCCATCTGAAACCGAGCTGTATTCGTTTATTCGATCTATGGATTCTGTTTTTACCGGATTCTCAGAATTGATGAGCTACAACTCTATAGATGTGCTTGTTTTCACCTACACCGAACTTAGATAAGACAACAACATCGTCTTATTCAATTTGACTGTCAAAAAGTTGCAGAAAATGTGCCTTGGCAGAACTTTGAATCTTATCACCCTGCATATCGCTTAACAGAAGGTAAAAAGCATGCAGAAAAGAACACGTCTTCAAGAATAAGAGAGAAAACCAAGCTATAAACTTTACCTGCTCATCAATGAATATGACCTCCAACTTATAGGTTGTCTTCCACTTCCTTTTGACTCGAGCCTTCATGTACCACATGTCTTTGGCTGCATTCAGATCACGAATAAAAGTGACGTGCTTTTCTTCATTCTTCATTGACGTCGACACGGTTTTAAAGATATCTTTTAAGAGGGAAATTTGAAAATCTTTGTTTAGATTTACAAAATTGAAAGCTGATATTAGAAATGGCTGAATTGGTTATGTGCTTATATATAAGGAGCTAATGAGGCACGTTTCCCTATGTTAATTGAAATTTTCCCCCTTAAAATTCAAACTTAGGGCCTAAACAGCTGCCGCATATGTGCCTAACATCTGCTGCTTGACGGCAGACCCGATGGTTGTGAACCGCTGTTGAGGACAACAACGGTGCTTTCACGTGGCCCACGTATTTTTTCTGAATATTTTAAGGTGATTACTGACGTCACTTTTTGCATCACGCATGCATTGATGGCCTGTCTCTGAGCTTGACACATCAACTTTTTGACGTCACTCACGACTCTCCTATTATAGAAAGTATAGATAGATACATCACATTGACGAAAATACCCCCATTGACCATTCATTAGTAGGGCTGCAAACGAACTGAACTTTCAGCGAACAGTTGATGAACCGTTCGGCGGGAAGTTCGTTTGTGTTAGTTCGTTTAATAAATGAACGAACACGAACAAAAATTTTTGTTCATTTAGTTAAACGAACGAACATGAACAGAGGCCGCGTTCGTTCGTTTATGTTCGTGAACGTTCGGTAACGTGTTCGTTTATGTTCGATAGTTCAATAGGGTTTATAATTTTTTATTTTCTTATATTTACCCAAATAAATAATATATGTGAGGTAAATATGTTTGGATAATTTAGTTATATTTTGGGTGGATCTAGCAGATATCTTAAGAATTATTTTTATTCCAAAGTTAATATATGTTCGTTTGTGTTTGTTTATGTTCATGAACATTTCTTTGTGTTCGCATACGTTCATGAACAAAGTTAACAAACGAACACGAACACAAGTGTTTTCTTAGCGAACGAACACGAACAAAAAATCTCGTTCGGAAAGTGTTCATGAACTGTTCGTGAACACATGATTTCCTTAACAAACGAACATGAACAAGGCCTTGTTCGTGTTCGTTCGGTTCGTTTGCAGCCCTATTCATTAGTTATGCCATGTGTAACTCTCTTATTCGTTCCTCCTGTTTTTAGATTTATGATGGTTTGTATTTGATCTTACTCCGTAAAATGACTGATATGATTGACAATGTATAAGATTTTATTTGTATTTTTTAGGGTAGCTAAAGAATATATATATTCTTACTTAAGGAGTAATACGTACTATGTGCATTGCAACAAAGATGAAAAGATATACCTCCCTATTATATAAAAGACACGAAAATATTATTTATGTTTTAAACTAGTGTTAGTTACCGAGCGTTGCGGCAGCTCGCTTTCAAACATCGAAATGTAGATAGAAAAAAACGCTTTGATGGTATATTTGGAAATCACGAAAAAACATCATTGTAAAAATGAATGTTAAGAAAGTGAAAGAAAAATTTTAGACATTGTTCATGTCAACCGTCACCTACCTAATAAGATACTTAACAACTTTTATAAATATAATAATTCTTTTCAAATACAATTTTTTAACACGTTTCTATAAATGATACGAATAAAATTTGAAGGAACTAAAATTATTAGATAACTAAATAATTTGATTGTAAACTACAAAAGAATCGAACACGAAGTTCAAAGTTTATCTAAAGTTATTGTATAAATAACTACATCTCATGTTTATGTATGTTAAATAAATAAAAAAGAACTGTTTGTCTCAAGGATTCGCCAACCTATTTGTGTTTTTCTGCTTTGAAATAATTGTAAAATAAGCCCACCTAAGAGAAGATGTACATGGATGAAAAATGTTCAATAAGGTTCCTGTACAAAGTACATTTTTCGTATAAAGTGTGAGAAGTCTATATAGTCATTATGTTTTAAAGTTTTGCTATAATGTTTTTGATTTCTTTTGCATTGATTTATATAGAAAAGCACCAAACGTTACAATTTAAAACACAATCAAATGTATTATAGACATTAAATTTAAAACACATTGATCACTTTCTTCGTAGGGTGTTTTAGATTGCATGTCGAGAATACATTAATTAGTGTTTTAAATTGTTAATTTTTGTGTTTTTCTATATAATACTATGCCAAAGGAACATAAAACATCATGCCTAAAATTTAAAACACAATGTCTATATAGACTTCTCACACTTTGTACGAAAATGCACTTTGTACAGGAACCTCACCCTGTATAACAATTAAGTATATACTAGTTTATTACTCTGTTGCGCATTGGAGCGAAAACTAAACGTTTGTATTTCGCGGGCTTGGGCATAATTAGTTTTGGCCGAGAATTCTAACCGACACCGAATGAAGGTTGTTCATTAACGATGTTTATATGTCTACAATCACATTTTCCAACTCTAAAACCAAGGTGCACCAAACATAACCATATCATTGGTGACATGGGAGTGCATATTATTTAGCCCAGTTGATAGCTTACGCAACACGCCACGACGCGAGATCTATGTACTGCAAAAAAGACAAGAGAAACGCCAAAAAGCAGCGAGTGCCAAGTAATGTCTCGTTTAAAGAACACGAATGACTGATGCTAAGAAATAGCATTTTATTAAACATTCAGTATAGATTAAAGGCCTAAAGTTAATGGGGGCAAACAAACGACATTAACTTATTATCAATAGCGCCAAACAATGATAGCAAGAGGCAAAAAAATATTAAACTTACACCTTAGAATCATACTCATTAAATGAACCGATTTTACTATAACAAATTCAAATACCACAAAAATATTGTAAAGGAAACTAACCTCTTTTTTCATTTGTTTTTAGTAAAAGGAAAACACAAAGAACCAGTTTTCCGTCTACACAAAACCAGGCCCTCTTTCAACAAAACCACGTGTAAAGATAGTCGTGGCTGACCGTTACTGACACAATCAAGAACAAACGACATCATCCTCACCGATTGACCAATTTACAACATCTTCACTAAAAACAAAGCGATCGGAGCTGTCGCCCTCGCCACGGGCCACGACGGTGACCTAAAAAGAAGCATCTCAACCGTCGTAGCCAACGATTGTAACTTGAAACCCAACTGCCAACAGTAAGAACGCCGCCTCCACCACCACATCCGTCTCCGTCGCCTAACATCTGAAAACCCTAAGTCTTTCCACAACCGAGCAAAAGTCTGAATGAATATGTCTTGTTTTATAAGAGAGAGAAAGAAGGCTTCTTAAAAAGAAGTCTGAATATGTCAGGGAGGCATGACAGTATCAAACTTAAATACCTATAATACCCTTATACACATTTATAAATATGATTACGTGGATTAATCTAAGCCATGTATTCAGTTTTCAAAGTTTTTTTTAACTAGAGTGGGTTTTCTATTTATACTTTATATATATATATATATATATATAATTATATATATATATACTAGGTTAGAGCCCCGGGTGTATACCCGGTACATCTCCGAGTCAAATGAGAAAATTATTTTATAAAGATTGTAGTATGCAAGTTTTATTTATTGAAACTTACGTAAGACAACTCGTATGGATTTTTGTTGCGTAGAAAATATCATAAAAATGTTTAATGTTACTCAATAATGAATATATGAATCAACAAATGTTTGATTGGATGTGATTTAAAAACAAATAATGAAATGAACAATAACATATTTATTGTAACAGGATGCAAATGAACATTAAAATTCAAAGTAAATAAATATAGTTTAACAAAACATAGCTAAAAATTATTAAAAGAAATTAAACGATTTATACAAAATATGATTTGTTACACGTGTAGAACAAAAGATAAATAAAAAGTGACAAAATATGTAAATAGAACAAAATAACTTCATCAGATTTAATTAGTTCTTTAAACATATCATGAATCAAAATATCACATGACGAAGTAAACGATAATTATAAGGAAAAAGAAAGTAAAAAACATAATTCACTTCATAAAATATCTATAACTAACATCAAACGAAAACATTACAAACTCATTATTAATACAATATGCAAAACCAACATAAACCATTACTTCAAAGGTATCAGGATTCAAACCAAACAAAAATTTCAAAATAACTATCCATATTATACTCCAAACCAACTATACAAAAAAAATGGCATACCCAACCATAACATGTCAGATTTGAAAATAATCTATAAATATTATAGAGATTTTTATTGTTATAAGTTATCCCTTTTACTATAACGCCATATTATGTTTTTATGAAACGTGAATTATAGAAAATCCACCTACACATTAAATGTTAATATACCAATGTATTGTATAACCACAAACGTTGTGTAATAAATTAAATTTTATGTTTATTGAAGCTAAATTAATAAATTATATTTTATGTTTATTTAAATTTTAATGCAAATCAACATAAACATAAAATGAAACGTAAAATACAAATATAAATAATATTATATTACAGAGACAATCAAACAATAAATTTATTCATATGAAAATCACGTCATGATTCCTTTAATCGTGTAATTGACAACTGATTTTAGGAAAGTCGTAAAAATGGTAATATCAATAATCAATAAATTAGATTAAAATCTTAATAAATAACATCAAAATCATAATAAATAAATAAGATTAAAAATCTTAATAAGTTACCATAATAAATAAGATTAAAAATCGATTCAAACAATAAATTTATTCATACAAAAATCACGCCATGATTCCTTTAATCGTGTAATTGACAACTGATTTTAGGAAAGTCGTGAAACTTGGTATCATTCAAATCAATGACATTAAAACATCCGCGTTTCAAATTGTCTTACCAATTATCTACAAATTATTATTGACATCTTAAAATTAGCACACTTATTGAAATGATTTTGATGATTATCGTTTAATGACAATTGATTAAAAGAAAGTCATAATATAAAAATTAAATTCGGTCAACAATAATAAACGTTAATGGATCAATACTAAAGTTTATTGTAAATGGTAACCTACCATTCTTAGGTATGAAACGTTTTTGTAAATAATAATTAGTGCACTTTTATTTTGGTTTTAGTATAATTGAATGATTGATTGAATTTATTATTATTTTTGAGAAAAATATTTATTATTCTTAATAATAATACACGTTAATTGTAAAGTTGTATAGTAAGTTGGTAACTTACCATTCTTATTTTTAATCGATCGTATATTATCAATCAATCAATCAATTATGACTAACATTTAGAAATCTAATTTACTCCATAAATTGATGACAAATCATGCCATAACTGTGTAAATTTCATTCGATTTTAGAAATCTAATTTCAAAACACCAAACCTTATTTCTCAAGTTACACTATAAAATTAGATAACTATAAATTCATAACAATTAGATAACTATACATTCATAACATATCTTTTAGAATAAAAGATTTATGTAATAAGTGTTAAAAAAAACTTTACTTGTTAATCGATTCTACACATTGTATACATAGATAGATGTTTAAAATGCATGTTTACAATATTCATTGACTTACCATTTCTAGTGGTAATTGATTCTATATTTTGAATAATATACAATTGAATGCTTTATTGAATTTATTAAATTTGTATAGTAAAATGATTACTTACCATTCTATATTTAGTATTTTGGGAGATAAGATACATAAATATAACTTCTAAAAATAAGATTCGTCTACAATTGTTTATATTTGATGTTTTAAATTGACGTCAAGACTATATTTAGTAGGAAAAGTCAACATTGTTATTAATATGATTACGGAAAATTAGTGTGGTTATATGGTATTATCAAAAAAAAAATTATGTTTTATAAAATCCACCTATATACATAAACGTCCATTACAATTATTTTTATATAATTAATATTACTCATTAATTTAATTTGTTAGTGCATTCAAGTTAATATTGGGTAAAAAATTAATGAGATTAAATTATGGTAAACCTAAATTACGGATTAAATTGATTCATATTATAGATTAAATTGATTCATAATCAGTCATACATAAATCCGGTCAATAAATTATGGTAAGTCTAAATTACGGGTTAAATTGATTCATAATCAATCACCCAGAATAAAAAATTGATTCATAATTATGGATTAAATTGAACATAATTACGGATTAAATTGATTCATAATTACTAACAATAATTTCGTATTAAACTTAATTTCGTCTCATTAAATTATGGTAAGCCTATATTATGGATTAAATTGATTCATAATCAATTTAATGAGACAAAAAAATCGTAATAAATTTAATTAGAGTTATTATAGTAAACCGAATTTAATGAAAACAAAAAATCATAATAAATATGGTAAATTTCGGTTAAATATTATTAATGACAATAAATCATAATAAACAATCGTAATAAATATGGTGAAATCTTGTCAATAGTAATATAATTTAATGTGACAAAAAATCGTAATAAATATGGTAAATTTCAGGCAATTATTATTAATGACAATAAATAATAATAAATAATCATAATAAATATGGTAAATTTTGGTCAATAGTAATATAATTTAATGAGACAAAAAAATCGTAATAAATATGGTAAAATTAGGTCAATTATTATTAATGACAATAAATAATACTAAACAATTCTAATAAATATGGCAAATTTCGGTCAATAGTAATATAATTTAATGAGACAAAAAAATCGTAATAAATATGGTAAATTTAGGTCAATTATTATTAATGAAAATAAATAATACTAAAAAATCATAATAAATATGGTAAATTTTGGTCAATGGTAATATAATTTAATGAGATAGTAAATTTAGGTCAATTATTATTAATGACGATAAATAATACTAAACAATCACAATAAATATGGTAAATTTCGGTCAATAGTAATATAATTTAATGAGGCAAAAAATCATAATAACTTATATTATTAATGACAATAAATAATACTAAACAATCCTAATAAATATGGTAAATTTCGGTCAATAGTAATATAATTTAATGAGACAAAAATTTGGTCAATAAATTATGGTAAGCCTAAATTACGGGTTAAATTGATTCATAAACAATAATTTATAAAAAAAATAAAACAAATGAGAGCAATTATGGTAAACCGAATTTCGTATTAATAGTAATATAAATTAATTATTAAAAAAATTGTAATAAATAACATTAAATTCGGTCAATTATTATTAATGACAATAAATAATAAATAACCTCAAAATCGTAATCAATAATTCAAATAAATTACATTAAGAACATAAAAAATCGTAATTTAAATTTCAAAATCAATGACTTTTTGGGCTGCAATCTTAGTAACAAACAACCTGTCCTGGATTGAACACCATTTGAAGACACAATATTCGCCAATGGAAATATCTTCTGATTGAAGCAAATCAGGCCATTCAATCACAGTAAACCTTTACAAAAAAAAATGTATAGTAAATTTAGAATGTTTACATTATTAGACCAACCATTTGTAAAACAAAAAACATCATCGATCAATTCAAATCAGACCACCCAAGATTGTCCTTCGTATGTGGCAATTGTAACGTTACTATTGTGTATGTTTTTAGATAACAGGAATTTGTTCATGGCATTCGGCACTGTGTGGATTGACACGTTAAAAACAACACTAAAATAAAGAATCATTTTTAAAAATTAATTAGGCATATGAACATGAAAATAAGAAACATACCAAGACTATTGACGCATGGTCATGCAAAACCTTGAAGAACTAAGAACCATTGTGATAGCCATAATAGCGTTTGTGTCTTCGGATCAAATCCTGATTTTCAAATACATATGTAATTCCGATTCAATATATATGTAAAAAACGTTGATGACAATTATATGTATCTATTCATCATCCTAACGGACTTTTAAAAAAAATATCAAATGACCCAAAGATTCAAATGAATAAAACTGAGCAAAACATTGATTTACATAAATCCGTAATATTAACTGAATAAGTAAGTTTGAAAATAGTATATAACGGATTTCAGAAATCGTTTTATTAGTATACGTATTAGTCATCATTATTTAGTGTTTAGGTTGAAAGAAAGTTAAATCCGTTTGAGTTCTTCTTAATAATGTTAAGAATAAAAGAGAAGTCAATATTATAATATTAGGAATCAACATTAGAAGAGTAGGATGGATGATTACCTTGAATCGGTTGTGGAGAATGAACAAAGGATGCAAGATGAAGAAGGAAGATTGAAAGCTTGGTTAGGAAGAAAAGGGGAGGTATGTTGTGGAGAATGAAAAAAAAAAACAAAGAAAATGGTATTTATAGATAGATGCATGGAGCTCCATATAGCTAATTGGATCTTAGAGGCCATCTCTAAGGCCTTGATTCAATCCAAGTGACCTCAATTATTATATAGATAGATATAATTGGTGTAATTTAAAAAAAAAAAAGGCAAAAGGCTAATAGCAAAGCATGGAGCGGTTTATGCCTACAAAAGGTTGAATTGTTAAGGTGAAAAACATAGTTTTTTTATGGTGTTAAGTGCATCTTTCATATATCGTAACATCTATTAATCCTCCATTATAACCTTATTTCTTAGGTATTTGGTTAATGTAGTTGAGTTAGTGTTTGGGTTTACTATTAGTTAATTCGAGTTCGATAAATACTTTCCTAGTAACATAAAATTTATTTTAGAGGTAACGTTTTTCAAAAAAATTAATTTTTTTTCCCATTATACGCGAAAAACCCGAGGGGCAGCGGGTGTGACCCCTAGCCAAAGGCTAGGTCCGCCCATGTTGGATCCCGCCGTGGCGCATGGATGAGAAATAAAATGTTTTTCGATAAAATAAAATGTTTATCTTTCAACTAGTTGATTAATTATCATAAGAGTTCAAACCAACATTATGAACCACCTTTGTTGGATCTAAACCCAAAAATAACGAATGATGTTGATGAAAATCAAAATCAATATCAAACTTTGATTTTATAACCAAATTAACTGAAATTGACAAGAATAATGAGCCAAATTAACTCGACTTAACCGACAACAACCAATTTTCAAATCTTAAATCATTGAACCTCTAGCTTGAATTTTAGTTTAACTAAAAATAACCGACCCAAACCGAAAATATGTCCATTCCTAACTCTTTTTTTTTTTTTTTTTTGGAAGGCTAATATCATTAAACACCACACAACGGGAATCTCCAAGACGGAGACCCCAAAACCAAAACAACGTTACATTACATCAAAATCAAACATTTGCCAATCCTTCCAACCCATACCACCCCTTTTACTTCTACTAGAAAACCAAACATAACCTATGGCTTTAATATCTGCCACCAAAATGGCCACCGAACGGTTTTTATCTTGAAAGATCCTCTCGTTTCTAGCCTTCCAGATCCGCCAACATGTAATGATCATCATCCCATAAATCACCATCTTCTTTCGCACTGGCCAAGATGTCTCCTGTAAGATGTCAAACCTGGAAAAGAAAAAGAAAGGAGGCAGCTTCATCCAAGTCGCAATACCCTGCCAGATGCCAACCGCCAAACCACACCCAATAAATAAATGGTCCACCGTCTCATCCTGGATCTGACAGAAAGTACACGTCACACCACCACACTCTATATTACGCCTTTGTAACGCTGTCTTTGACGGAATCCTATCACGAAGAAGCCTCCACATAAACACGTTACATTTGATCGGGACCCATTTACACCACTTGAAATCGCTAATCGCTTGAATCGGCCTGCCTTGATCAATCCATTTCTTTACTTCTTGAACCGAGAAACCAATGTTTGTACCATTATCCCAATACCATGAATCATTATTGCCATTCAATTTTTGACCAAAAAGGAGCTCGCAACAAGCTAACAGCTGCTGAACCTCCTCATACGATTGTGGCAGCCTCTTCCAAAACCAATTCAAATACACACCATGCGCACCATCAACCAGCCGGTCTTTAATTTTACAGAACTTCTGCCCCTCCAATCGAAATAGATCCGGAAACAGACGCTTTAGAGGAATTCGGTCAATCCAAGGGTCTATCCAAAACATAATATCACCTCCATTCCCCACTCGGCCTCTAATCATATCCGTACTACTATGCTCTCCAGACTTAAGCCCGATGGCACACTTGACAATACAAGACCAAACCCCGTTGAACCTGTTGCTATGAGGATAAGCTTCCCAATTACGGTTAGAGCTATGAATAGCATCCACAACTCGCCGCCAAAGAGCGTCACCTTCATGTCTATACCTCCAAAGCCATTTGACCATAAACGCCTTGTTACAATCACCAAGCTTGCGAATACCCAAACCCCCATGCTTGATCGGTTTAGTAACATCATCCCAACAGACCCAATGGAGCTTTCTACCATCACTATTACCTCCCCATAAAAACTTTTTTATAAGCCCTTCCAACACATTAATAACACCAACAGGGGCTCTAAATAAGGAAAGATAGTATGAAGGAAGACTAACCAAAACCGCTTTAATCAAGGTTAATCTACCTCCAATCGATAAAGTCTTAGATTTCCACCGAGATAGCCGACTCTTAACAACATTAATCACCGGCTCCCAATTATTAATTCTATTCATATTAGAGCCAACCTTTATCCCTAGATAGGAGAAAGGCGCCGCCCCCGTTTGACAACCCATCTCGTTCGCCTTTAAACCCACTATATCATCACTTTTACCCACCCCATACAAAGTAGACTTTTGGATGTTAATCCTTAAGCCTGAACACATGTGGAAAATACGAAGAATGCGTCTTAAACATACCAGATTATTGTCAGACCACTCCCCCATCACCATAGCATCGTCAGCGTATAATAAATGAGAGACCACAAAATTCCCATTATCGAACCCTACTCCCCTAAATGCACCCATGTCACAAGCCTTTTTGATGAGACCCGAGAACGCCTCCATCACCATAATAAATAAAAATGGGGACAACGGGTCACCCTGACGGATACCCTTCTCACAATTAAACTCAAAAGTCGAGGCCCCATTCACCAGAACAGACGAACGAGCCGACTTAAGAATACCATCTATCCACCTGCACCACAACCCTGGAAAGCCCATCTGACGCATAACCGAAATAAGAAACGCCCAATTGACGTTATCATAAGCTTTAGCAAAATCAATTTTAAACAAAAACAATTCGGCTCCCGATTTTTTAGACCAAGATAAGACTTCACTAATCAGGAGAGGACTATCCAGAATATACCTGCCCGCCACGAACGCTGACTGCGTCTCATTAATGATACCATCCATAAATGGCTTCAACCTGTTCGCCAAAATCTTCGAGATAACTTTACTAATAACACCAATCAAGTTAATCGGCCGATATTCCTCTAGCTTCACCGGGTCTTTAACTTTAGGCACAAGCGTAATAAAAGATGACGACACCCCCCGACTAATACTACCTGTTTCAGCAAAGCGATTCATAATGGACATAAAATCCAACGAGAACATATCCCAATACCTCTTGATAAACCGGAAGTTAAAGCCATCCAGGCCTGGAGCTTTATCACTACCACACTGGAACACAGCTTCCTTAACTTCCTTTTCACTGAAAGGCCGAATGAGCTCAGACGCCTGCGACGAGTTCAGAGACTTCAAACCATAGCATGATAGATTCGGACGAATAGGGCACTCTTCCACAAACTTATCTTTGAAAAACCGCAAAACTTGTTTCTTTATTTCAGCCGGCTCATGAACCCACCCACCATCAATAGACAAACCCACAATAGCATTAGACACTCGTCTGTTATTAATGGAACCGTGAAAAAACCTCGAATTTTCGTCACCCTCCAATGCCCACTTAACTCTAGACTTTTGCTTCAAATCTTTTAGCTTGTAAAACTCCATTTGCCGAATCCTCTTTTTAGCCTCTTCCAACACCCAAACCTCCTCTTCAAAAAGGTCCATATCTTCCAAAATAATCTCTAACTCCTTAACCTCCTTGCAAAGCAATTCGGCCTCCCCTGCTTCTTTGGAACTTAACTCTTTCTTCCAAGAGCCGATTATAGATCTCAAGGCTTTAAACTTCTGTAACAGAACAATGTCTGGCGGCCCATGTCCAGTAAAACCTTCAAGCGCACCCTTAACCACATCATCAAAACCATCACGATCAAGCCACGAGTTAAAGAACTTAAACGGTTTCGCACCAAAATTTCTCGAACCAATCTTCAAAAGTAAAGGAAAATGGTCCGATCCATCTCGGTCTAAAACCCGATACACTGCATTAGGCCATTTATTGTACAACTCCCAATCGACAAAGATTCTATCAATCCTACTCAGCTTATTATTAGCTAAGTACGTGAACTTCCGACCTTTGAGCCCAAATTCAAACAACTCCGCGGCCTCCACGAACTCGTTAAACTCCCTAGAATCTGACGAATCAAAAGAGGAGTTTCGGCGCTCATCCCTATCACGCACACTATTAAAATCACCCGCCACGATCCACAACCCATCCCCACTCGCCTTCACCGAAGATATCACCTCCCACACCCTTCTTTTATCCTGCAATCTTTGGGGACAATATACGTTGAGGATCATAAGTTTGGAACCGTCACTTTTAACCCTCCCCGAAACAGCAAGCATATTTCTATCTTTAATGACACCCTCCTTAACAAACAACTTTGGATCCCAAATGGTAAGTAAGCCCCCTGAGCGACCCATTGCATCTACATACTCGAATTCGTAATCCCCCGGACCCCAGAACTTACCAATATTAACCGCATCCAACGACTCAAATTGCGTCTCCTGAATAAGAATAACCCCCACCTCATTCTCCTTTTTAAGTTTTTGACACCACACCCCTTTACCCTCCTGACCAATCCCTCGAACATTCCAAGAAAGAGCATTCATCTAGTCACCTGTTGAAAACCTTCTCCTCATGATTCACCTCAGGCAAACCTGTAACCGGGACACTAGAACCTTCTGCCGACTCGTCACGATCTTGGACTACTTTACTGGCAACTTCACTTCCATTAATAGCCACTATAAATCTATCGATATCGAAAAGATCCTCCCCTTCTCTGGCCCTTTTCTTTGGTCGTTCCTGACCCGTTGGAGACGGAGACTTTTGCGCCCTCGCCTTTTTACGATAACCTCTAGCCTTCTTACCTTTAATGATCTCTGTCTCATTTTCTAACCCAACCATATCCCCTTCTTGCACCAAAACCGGTTCTACCTGTTGCACATTCAACTCGCCAATAACTGGTTCCACTTGTTCTTCTTCGGACGATACAACCTGCTCCACCTGAGCATTCTCATTCCCTTCAACCGGATCATCCATCGCACTCGTATCACCATCAGCCATGTCTTCCTCACGAGAACAAAACGGTTCCGATTCCTCATACCCCGAACAATCATCGATACACTCCGGCACCCACTCACTCTCATCTTCTTCAATAAAAACCGGAACTACCTCTTCCTTGCACTTAACTTGAATCGACTCACTTACCCTTGGCCCCGTACCACGAATAACCCCAATCATAACATATGATAGATCAACCGTGGCTTCATCACAGTCAGGAAGTTGAATTATTTCACCAAAGTTGCTACCAATAGCCTTGAAAGTACCCTCCTCATAGAGCTTGAGTGGGAGACCATACACCTTCAACCATGCAACCCTTTCACTCCTAACTCCCTGCCCCTCCCACCTCTCTAAATTGTCAAAGCACACCCTCCAAATGGCCGAAGCTTCCACAAAAGCTTCCATGCTGACGTATGAATCGAACAAAAGCACCACCCACAAACCACCCAAATACCGAATACCTACCGAAGTGTGGCCTAACAAGTTCAGCCAAATACGCAACTTCGAAAGCTTCTTTAAATCCGACAATCTTCCCACAGCACCACACCCTTCCCAAAGAAAACCCGTATTGGACGTAGGTTCTACTACTATCTCCCGGACTGATTTCGGACGTTCAACGTTGAGTAAAGTATCTCTAAAAGATCTACCATCCCCATTAGGCCGTCCCACATTCACTTCCGGTACAACATGCTCTTCTTTACCATCCTCCTTCCCCAAATCCGGTCCCTGATGCTCTTTCCTCAACGGTACCCACTGTTTCTCTCCCTTTCTAGGAACCCTCTCCCCATCCACAAACCGAGCCAAGACTACGAATAACTTATATGAACCGATCCACACATCCTTCAACATAAACTCTAACTCCTCCGGGTCTCTAACATTAATGAATGAAACAAAACCAAACCGTTTACCGAGTTTATCATACTTACGAGCAATGTAGATGCCTTTGACCATTCCAAAACCTTTAAACACAGCCATTAAGTCCGCAGACGAGCAGCCCTCCGGGATGTTTGAGACGAAAACCTTCGTAACCTTTTCTTCCTTGGGATTCTGCCTTTGACGTTGTTGGGAACCTCTTCCTTTCCTGATCGGAGCATCATACCAAGTGTCTAGTTTGTATTTCTCCCTACCCGCCATGTGTTTACGATCACAACCTTTCCTAACTCTTAAACGAAAGTCCTATTTAACAGCCTCTTTTATTTTCACAGAAGGACTAAATAAATAAAACACACATATTTCAAAGGTCTAAAAAACCTTTTAAGAAACTGTAGGGTTACCAAGTTTACATTTGACCCTTTAAAACCTCCATTCACCCTCCCATAGATTCAATACCATCAAGAATCACCATCCACAATGGATTACGATTACAGTTACGATTACGTAAGCTTTTATTTCCACTGTCTTATTCTCAAATAAGTTATCATGTCGAATAATCCCTTCAATATAGACTGTAATTATTATTATTATTAATTTGTTACAGGAGTACACTAGAAATGATATCCCGGCATTTGGTAGCTGGGATTGCAATGATAATCTGGCGTTCACTCAGTGCTTCGAGTCGGCGAGAGAAGCCGGGTTGCTTCGATACAGCTATTCCGGTAATGGTGATCTGTACGTTGCCGGTGATTTGTATGACAACATTAATGTTGTTACTCCGGCTATGATTGTTGTTCCTCGTCGGAGGGTATTATATTTACCATTCATTTCACTTTTATCTTATTGTATGTAGTTTAACAACTTTATAAGTAATTTCCTTTTGTATTTCGAGATGGGCTGCTTGTTAAAAGTGTGAATTTACTTAGAGCTTTAACAAGCATAAGCTCCAACTCTAACCTAAAAGTAAGACTGCTCGATAAATATATATATATAAAACTTTTTAAATGCATATATCATAAAAGCCAAATATGAATTCATTTTTCCAAATATGAATTCATTTTTGTTTTCTTTAAAAAAAAAGTTTTTTTTAACAAAATTTTACATAAAAAACTTGTTTTGTTTTTTAATTCAGTAAAACTGCCTTGATAATTTCTTTGAATGTAATAAATATATTTACAAGTATTAATAAATAAATAATAAATGAGAAATTACTCATGAGGTGAGCTTGAGCATTAAAATTAGGGCTCACTAAGCTAAAACTCTCGTAAGTTAAACGGGCCAAGCTCAGGCTAGCTGTTTAAAACCCCTAATAATTTTTTTATTATGGAATGATACTTGTACTTAATGGTACAACAGGGTAAAGCAGGGTACCCACGTGTAAAAGAAGGGAAAAAAGACGCATGGGTGATGTGTGACTATGAATACGACTACAATTACACTGGTGATGTTAAGGAGCCACCGAGTCCTGTTAGTGTAGCAACCCCACGACCACAGGAACCATCGAGGAGCCACGTTAAACCCAAAGCCGTAGATGAAGATTTGTACCGAATTTCGCCAGACCTCCTCCGTGAGAAGCCTAGAAGGGTAATTTCATACTCTCTCTCTCTCTCTCTCTCATACACATGACTTGTGACGACATGTAAGGTCCTCCATAAATGTTATGGGTTGTTAAATCTAATGATAACATATCACGAGTCCACTGACACATTTGCACATTTTTGGTTATTTATTTTTTTTGAACGGCGATGGACTCCAACAGGCGAGAGGATCGCACCCACGAAGCCCGGAGTAGGACTGGTGGGCCCAACAGCCCCCCTTGGGCGAGGCATCCGAAAGGGGCTAGGCGCTCCCCGAGAAAATTTCCAGCCGACGGCCCACTCGATAGACGAGAGCATGTCGTTGCAGCCTCCGCACCGAAGCCGGAGTAACTGCGCTGTAATAGAAAACTCGGGTGTTGCTCCAGGATTCGAACCGGAGACCTAAAGCCTCAGTGGTCTTATCCCTTCATTGCAATGACCACTGAGCCAAAGTTGGTTATTTATTTATTATGCAAATTATTTTGGTTATTTATTTATTATGCAAATTACTTGTTATATATGCTATGGACCCCACTTTAACTATGCAACTCAATAGTGATAAACTTGAACCACACCCATGTATTTAATAGTGTCATAGACGTCACATGTGTTGGGTATAAAAGCTTAATCTATTTATTTGAATGATAAATGAGTTATTTGGTTGTAAGCGTGTTTAACATGTCATTGATAGGTTGATCGGAGGTAATAAAAGTGTTAATGGGTTATAAAAGGGTTAGTGAATCAAACTGTCTAAATAAACGGATTAATTAATATATACAATCAGAAAATGAACTCTTTATCAAACCTAAGCATGCAAGTTAGATATGACAACCTAGAATGCTATTTTTTTCACCTTGTGTTTTGGAATGACGATGCTAGTTATTTTATTACAAATGAACAATATTTTTATTAAACATATATATAATATAATAATAGGCTAGATGTGTCGTTTTTTCCCAACCCATTTTGGCACGTGCTGTGTTCGGGTCACATTGTATACATATGTCTTGTTTGGACTAAAGTTTAATGTCTTAAACCTGCAATATCCAATTGCTTACTGTATGGTGACAAAAGAAAAGTGAAAACAAAATAGAATTGTACTGCTGTTTATGTTGTTCTTTTTACTGTAGAAGAAATGGTGGTGGTTTTCAAGTTGCATACAGCCAACATGTGTTATGTGAAGACAAATTAAAGCTTTCAAGGTACATATTATTTAGGACAATGCGCTGCAAGGTGTTACAATAGTGGAGTCCACCAATGTGTGTGTGTGTGTTTTTTTTTTTTTTTTTTTGTATGTGTATGGGCCTTGACCCAGGCCCAAAAGAAAGCCATGACATGATGACATCTATTATTAAATCAGTATTGTGTAGTAGTAGAATGGTGAGGATGATGATTAATGATGATGGTGATGATATTGAAGATGTTCCCAAAGCGTCTGGTTGCTTTTATCAGAATCTTTCTTTTCTAATTTTTATTCTCATTTTTCTATTTAAAATTATGTTGATGAGTCATTGTGTTTATATTTTTCGAAGATGAAAAAGCCTGATAAGGAACCCGAATCGTAAAATAAATTCCAAAACCGGGTGTTGTAATACTCTGGTATTGCCGACCTAGTTCCATACACGAACCTATTTGCTGTTTTTTTAACTCTTGAACCTGGATCCGGAACCCGTTTTTACATTACCCAACAAAACTGTAACAAAAACATGTTTTTATAATACCCGATACCCGAGTCAGGTTTAACATACATAGTGTAGTCGTCGAACTAACAAAACGACTGTATAGTCGTTAGACTATGAATTTGACCACATTTAATTTTTTTATTTTTTACTAGCTTTTATCCCGGGAGTGTCCCGGGTTGAAATATCTAATATAACATAATAAAATATCTAATATGACAACATCATTAATGATTTGTCAATACATAATTAATGAATAATAATAATATTGTTATTATTATTATTATAATTATTATTATTTATTTTAAACAAGTTCTGCCATAAGTTATCATATTCAAATATAAAAAAAATGGAATCTCTGCCTATGAAGTTATGTTTATCGTTTGTGATTTATTAGTAGAGTAAAATATATTTGAAAACAAAACCCCACAAAAATAGTTGTTTTTTTCTTCGTTTTTTATATAGCACTATGGTACTCGTTGGAAAGATAATAAAACGCTCGTTAATTTGGTGTAATTTTTTTCTTTAAAAAATCTCGTATATAAAATATATTAACGTTTAAAAGTTATGGGAGGAAATATTTTTTTTTTTGAAAGGTAAACTTCATTCAACCAACACCACCACAAGCGTCCTCAAAGCAAGGACCCAAGGGGGAACCGAATTACATCAAATCCAACGGGTAATTACACCACTTATTCCAATCTACACTTTTATGTCTAGATCTATTACGAATCCAAAAAAACGACAAAATCTTTATATTTTCGAATACCTCCTTCGCTCTCCTACGCTTGTTATTGAAGATTCTAGCATTCCTCTCGTTCCATAAGACCCACATAGCCGTATACATTATACTTTGGATAATGCGGCCTTCTTTTTTAGACTTCGATTGGTCAACCGTCAAGCGAACCAAATCAGCAACTTCAAATAGCATCGTAGGAGGCAATTTACACCACGCTTCTAGTCTGGTCCAAACTTCTGTTGAGAATATACATCCCGTAAAGAGATGCAATGTAGATTCTTGACCCGCGTCACACATCGGACAATCCAAACTATCAAGCGCCATCCCTCGTTTGACCAGATTCAGCTTTGTAGGAATTCTATCAAGGCCAATTCTCCAAGCTAAAATTTTGCATTTAAGAGGCGTCCAGCCTCTCCAATCTACGATCTGCAGGTGACCTGTCGTCAAGCCTTCGGACATCAGAAACTTAGCGCTTTTAACAGTGAAGATACCATCTTTGCCTGGATCCCATTTCCATTTGTCGTTCCCTTCCACATTTGTATTCATGAACATCGACTAGCAGCGCAAACAGTTCATTTACTTCCTCAGGAGAGCTTGGGACCGAACGCCAATCCCAATTCATAAAACGAACACCTTGTTGGACCTGAATTCTTTCAGCTACATTGACCCGTTTCTTTCTTTCAAGCCGAAACAGATGAGGGAACCGGAGACGTAAAGGCTCATTACCAAGCCATTTGTCTCCCCAAAAAAGAAATATCATTCCCATCCCCAACAGAAACCGTAAAGAAGCAGTTGAATCTAATACCATTAGGGGCCTTTTTATCTCCTATCTTTACTATCTCTTTCCAACATCCCTTTGTCGCTTGATTACATGGTAACATCGACCACATTCTACTCGAGCCATGACAACCAATGACAATCTTTTTCCAAAGACAATTCCTTTCTCTTTTAAACCTCCAAGCCCATTTGAGAAGAAGAGCGTCATTAATACTTTGTAACTTTGACACGCCTAGACCTCCTTCCTTCTTTCTTTTTGTAATTACATCCCAAGCTACCCATGGTATTTTTTTCTCATCGGAAGCACCGGCCCATAAGAATCTTCCCATTATCGCTTCAATACTTTCTATCACTTTTTTCAGGGCCTTATACAAAGAAAAATAATAAATCGGTAAATTTTCAAGAACTGATTTAATAAGAACTAACCTTCCCCCAATCGATAAGTTTTTCGCCTTCCATGAAACAAGTCTAGACTTCACAACATCTATCACTGTAGACCAACTCGCAATCCGATTCATATTAGCGCCGACTTTAATTCCAAGGTACTCAAAGGGAAAAGAACCTTTTTTGCACCCCAAAATTTGTGTCATCTCCTCAACATTATTATCTTCCGTTCCCACCCCAATGAGGTTAGATTTATGCAAATTAATGCGAAGGCCAGAGCATAAGTAAAAAACACGAAGCAAACGCGACGTACTTTCCAAATTTTCTCGAGACCACTCCCCTATAATAAACCCGTCATCGGCATAAAAAAGGTGAGTAACTTCGGCTTCATGGTCAGTGAAATTAATCCCAGAAAACTCTCCAATATCTTTAGCCTTTTTCACCATCCAAGATAGCGCCTCCATAACAATTAAGAATAAAAATGGGGAAAGCGGGTCACCCTGACGAAGGCCTTTTTGACAATTAAATTCAAAAGTTGGCGACCCGTTGACGAGCACTGCTGACCGAGCTGACATCAAGATCCCTCTAACCCAGTTGCACCATCGATTAGGGAAGCCCATTTGAGACATTATAGACTCCAAAAAATTCCAGTTTACATTATCGTAAGCTTTTTCGAAATCTATTTTCAACAAAAACGCCTTCTTCCTCCATCTTTTTAACCACTCTGTAAGCTCATTAACAATCAGCGGACCATCAAGAATAAAACGGTCCTTTAGAAAAGCCGATTGTTGCTCCGAAATGACACTTCCCAACACCTTTTTAAGCCGATTAGCAAGCACTTTAGAAATGATCTTACTAATTAGCCCAATAAGTGTAATCGGTCTATAGTCTTTGAGGCCAGTAGGAGTTTTAATCTTTGGAATCAAGGTTATAAACGAAGAACCACAACCTTGATTAATGTTACCTGTCTCGAAAAACTCATGCAGAATCTTCGACACATCCCCCTCTAATAGACTCCAAAATCGTTTCACAAATCAGAAATTAAAGCCATCCGGACCGGGCGCTTTATTGGAACCACAATCAAAAACCGCATCCTTGATTTCCTGTTGAGTGAATCTGGATGTTAACAAATTTGCGTCCTCCTCGGTCAACCTTTTAATCCCGTCACAAACTAAAACTGGCCGATCCTTGGTCTTCTCGCTAAAATGATTTCGGAAAAATCTCAACACTTCTTTTTTGATCAATTGAGGTTTTGTAACCCAAACTCCATCAATCTCCAACCCCGGAATAGCATTCCTAGCCTTGCGCCCATTCACCACATTATGAAAAAAAGATGTATTCTCATCCCCGAGGGCCGCCCATTTAACACGAGACTTTTGTTTGATATCCCGGGAACGGAAGTACTCAATTTCTTCTAAATTCTTTTTACACTCGGTCCATACCCACATTTCCGATTCTTCTAACTCTTTGTTCTCCATTAATAACTCTATCTCTTGTTTCTCTTTTCTCAAACGGGCTTCATTTTCTTCCTCTTTACTTTTAACCTGTTTAAACCACACCTTCAGCGCCAATTTTAGTCTTTTCAGTTTGTCAGTAAGGATAATATCGGCCGAACCATTATCAATATTATCCCCCAAAATCGAATGCACAATATCTGAACATCCCGGTCTATCCGCCCACGAGTCAAACCACCGAAACGGCTTTTTACCAAAATTCGTATCAACCAAAGACAAAACTAAGGGAGAGTGATCCGAAAACTCCCTATGTAAAGCCCGTACCCAAGCGTTTGGCCATTTGTTGAACACATTTGAACAAACTAAAACTCGATCGATTCTACTCAACTTATAATCTCCATTCCTACTAGACAAGAAAGTATACTTCATACCACGTAAATCATACTCTCGAAGACCACCCTCATCGATAAACTCATTAAAATCACGAGCACAAACTTTGTCAAAAACAGAATTCTTCCGGTCTTCCATCATCTAACAGCGTTAAAATCACCCATAATAACCCACCACCCATGTTCCACATTCATCACTTGAGTTAATCTAGACCACAATCTTCTTTTATCAGCGTTTTGTTGAGGAGCATAAATGTTAATCATATTCAATCTAATCAGCCCATCGACTAACATACCCGAAACACACAAGAAATTATCATCTTTCAAAACCTTGTCTTTCACAAAAACTTTTGGATCCCAAAAACTGACTAAGCCACCCGATTGACCAATCGAATTAACAAACTCACAATCAAAGCCCACACCTCCCCAAAAATTATTCATCAAACCACTATGAAAGTCACTACACATCGTTTCCTGAAGAGCGACAAAAGAAATACCAAATTGCTCCTTTAGCCGCTTCACCCAACCAGATTTCCCACCAACCCCAATACCACGTATATTAAGAGATAGGCAATTCATTTTTTACCTGCTTGTAATCCTTCAATATCGATAGATTCTTGAATTAAAGTATCAAAGCCTTCTAAACTCACCCCCAATTTGCTTCCCAAAACCTTGGTAGCTTCCACTTCAAGCATTTTTATAGCGTCCCCCTTCTGCCCTTCATCTAAACGAACCGAGCAGCTAAGAGAAAATTTAATTTTGTTTTTAAATTCTTATCTTTTCCTAAAATAATTATAATATATTTAGATTTGTTAAAAAATTCAAAAATTAAAAAATCCTACATGATGCCACGTGGCACATTCAAGGAGGAGTTGAGGCCTCCATTGAATGCCACATCATCTAAGTTCAATTCTTTTATTATAAGTTATAGATTTTACCATTTTAGCCCATCATAAGGTGGTCAAAAAAGTAGTGCATGGGGCTAAGTATTTTATGGGCCGGAGGGTGCCGCGACCCCTATTTTTTTTGCTCAATATTATAAATTTACCCATTCTCGTTCAAAAATTATATATATATTGAGTGAAGCCGTTACCGATTTGAAAAAGAATGGGGTCTTGTGACTTTCAGCCCACACCATCTGAAAGTTTAAGTTCCGTCACTGGTCACAACATTCAAGGGCAGAGCTTTTAGGGCAGTAGGGGCCACCCTGGACTACCCTAATTCTAGGGGTGTTCATGTTTCGGTTTTCGCGGTTTTTAATTCAAATCGTGAACCAAACCGTTAGTAACGGTTTTTGAATTTTCTAAACCGAAACTGAACCGTAGAACATTTAAACCGAACCAAACCAAACCGTTAGAACAGTTTGGTTCCGGTTTTGTTTCACGGTTTAGGCTTGTTGGGCCGTTATGTGTACAAGTTGTCCTGAATTCGCAAAAAAATGTCTAAATATTAAGACGTCATAAAATTGCCGACAATACTTAAGTTGTTTAACATAAATGTGGTCCAAATATATAAAAATATCTCTAAATGCATCCATACATAGGTGTTAGCTGTGGTTGAAAATTTAGAATTTAGAAAAACAGAAAAACTCATATAATGTGAAATGGACTTAGCATACTTTTGTTTTGCATTAAATTACGTATAGGTTATAATAGATTTATTTTTATTAATGTCTATAAATTATTACGGTCCGGTCCGGTTTTATATGATTGGTTTTCGGTATAAACCGTAAACCAAACCGTTCGTTGCGGTTTGAAAATATTGAAACTGACCGACCGAAAGATAAGTAAAATAACTGACCGTTAAAGCAAACCGATGACCGGTTTGGGCGGTTTCATGGTTTCAAACCAAACCATGAACACCCCTACTTAATTCCATTAAATTCTGTGTTGTCTCCACAGTACGTTGAAATGTTTTTATTTTTATTTTTAAGGCAGCACAACCCTGAACCATTACCATAAAAAACTAAAAAACATAAACTAATAAAAACACACCACCTACAATCACCACCACAACCTTAACAACTACCATCATACCTCTGTTACACCACCATCTTCCAACCACAACAAGCACCATCATACCTCCGCCATTGCACCACCACCATATTCGGCCACCTGCAACCTTCTAACCACCACCACCATCTTCCAATCAACAACACAACCACTACCATCTTCCAACCTCAACAACTACCATCATACCTCCGTTGCACCACCATATTCAAACCACCACCATCACCACCACCACAGTGTCCATCAACCTGCAACCACAACCACCATCTTCACACACCACCACAAAGTAATAGTAGCCCATTTTTGACGGTTGCACACTTTCCAAACTTTTACTAGGGTCGTTGCCTACAACCCGTGGAAGGTACTCGATCCCCACTACCCAGGACACCGGCGCGTTGTTCTCGTGGGGATAGTGTGGTACCCGTGAGCAATTTGGGTGGCGTACCATCCCCTTAAGGGGCCGAGGAGGTGCTCTGACCCCCTATTTTTCTTCTCAGTAGTGCAAATTGATGCGTATTTCATCCCCTAATATAAGGGTCGTGTGACTTTAGGCCCCCAAATACATTTGTTTAAGCTCCGCCACTGAAAACACTTAAAACGTTCTCAGTTATCTTAAATCATAAAACAATAATTTCAAAATTACTTTAAAATGGCTTCCGAAAGGGTTATTTCTTCCATCGGTGATGATCGGTGATGGTTATTCGTGAAGCATCAGAATCGTTGTGCAAAAATAATCCTACAACAAAGAACCAACAATTTGGATGCATTTTGATTTGTTTAAAATAATTTCAAACGGTTAGATTAAAAGGCCAATGCAAAATTGTGGTTCTCTAAGGCGGATTCAAACACGACTTTCCAAAAATATTTGGATGTGTTTTGCAAGGCGTTTGAAGAGAATATGTAGTTTAAGGGTAAAGGTCGAACCACATAGTGGTCCGAACCAGGCAAACCACTTCGATGATAAAGCTTCGGAGTAAGGGCCCATAGGCCCTGAACTCCCGAAGCCCACCACGAAAAGTATAAATAGTCCATGGAAACCCTCATTTGAGGGTATTGGTAAACCTTCGAACCGGAGGGTGATCACAGAGAGACCTTCCCTCTCCCCTGTGACGAGCCTAATGGTATTTGTTTTGTAGGTTTGACCAGATCTCTTCATTAGCAATCCACCCTATTGTATCCTTGATCAGATATCTCACTCCGAACCAACAGGAGGTAACTTATTTGGAATATTGATGTAGAAGGTGTTTGGGATATCATTACAAAGTTCGTGATTTAAAAGGTGTGTTGTTCGAGTTGCCTAGTTATCGAACAATTAATCTACATGCTTAGAGATTTCCAAACCACAACACCTTTTATATCAGGAGTAAACTACAAATTTGGTGAGTAAACTATAAAATTTGGAATTTAGATGACCACTTTTGTCCAATGATTCAACTAATGAAAGAAAAAACTTAAAATATTTTAAGAATCGTCTCCCGTTGTTACTTGTGAAGGTGTATTATACTCATGCCAAAATATTTTAGGTTTTGAATTATTAATTGAAAAGTCAAGTCACAAGTTGGATATGACTTTGATCGGCCCAACTATAATACAATATCAGACCGAGGCAATGGAAAGTGTGGCATTAAGTAGCAGAACTACAAACTTAAATATTGATATACTAGCCGATTACCCCGGGAAGGTCCCGGGGTTGAAAAATTTAATATGATTTAATAAAAAATGATAAAAAAAAGAAAGCTCAAATCACGAAAAGAGTAAATAACTTAAACATAATCAATCTTAGTTAAAAAACATTTATTTAAAAAGTTAAAAAAATAAAAAGCATAAACCATATTAAACATAATAAAGTATTAAAAGGATAACTTTCAACATATAATCATCTTCACGTAAATTAAAATATGTTACAATTTGATTAATGAATAAACTGAACACTTTGTGTTTTTTTCTGTATGAATATAACCCCACAAAAAATAGTCGTTTTTTTTCGTTTTTATATAGCACTATGGTAGTCGTTGGAAAGATAATAAAACGCTCGTTAATTTGGTGTAATTTTTTTATTTAAAAAATCTCGAATATAAAAGATATTTATGTTTAAAAATTATGGGAGGAAGATAAGAGAGAAAAATTTAAATTTGTTTTTAAATTCTTTTTTCCTAAAATAACTCAATTTAATTTTAGTAATTGAGAATTAAGAGATAGAGAGATAAATTTAAAAAAATACTCAAAAACACCAAAAACACTCAATTATTAAGCCACGTGGCACTCTCAATGGACATATAATGAAAGAAAAAACTTAAAATATTTTAAGAATCGTCTCCCGTTGTTACTTGTGAAGGTGTATTATACTCATGCCAAAATATTTTAGGTTTTGAATTATTAATTGAAAAGTCAAGTCACAAGTTGGATATGACTTTGATCGGCCCAACTATAATACAATATCAGACCGAGGCAATGGAAAGTGTGGCATTAAGTAGCAGAACTACAAACTTAAATATTGATATACTAGCCGATTACCCCGGGAAGATCCCGGGGTTGAAAAATTTAATATGATTTAATAAAAAATGATAAAAAAAAAGAAAACTCAAATCACGAAAAGAGTAAATAACTTAAACATAATCAATCTTAGTTAAAAAACATTTATTTAAAAAGTTAAAAAAATAAAAAGCATAAACCATATTAAACATAATAAAGTATTAAAAGGATAACTTTCAACATATAATCATCTTCACGTAAATTAAAATATGTTACAATTTGATTAATGAATAACCTGAACACTTTGTGTTTTTTTCTGTATGAATATAACCCCACAAAAAATAGTCGTTTTTCTTCGTTTTTATATAGCACTATGGTAGTCGTTGGAAAGATAATAAAACGCTCGTTAATTTGGTGTAATTTTTTTATTTAAAAAATCTCGAATATAAAAGATATTTATGTTTAAAAATTATGGGAGGAAGATAAGAGAGAAAAATTTAAATTTGTTTTTAAATTCTTTTTTCCTAAAATAACTCAATTTAATTTTAGTAATTGAGAATTAAGAGATAGAGAGATAAATTTAGAAAAATACTCAAAAACACCAAAAACACTCAATTATTAAGCCACGTGGCACTCTCAATGGACATATATGCTTTCTTTTATATATATATATAGATTTAATTTAATGCTTTACGAAGTGGAAATGTTAAACAGGGTTGGGGTTGTACGGTTGCACCCCAAGTATCAAGCTCGGGAGCTATATTGAAACGTGTTCTTTTAGTCCACACGTGTTCTTTTAGTCCATATCTCCCTCGTAAGACTTTGAAAATTTTGATCCTTTGGCTTGATGGAAATAAAATGAAACCCAATTTCCGATTTACCAGCTATGTCTTGTGATTACTAAGTGTCCAACGTTCCACGTAGGGGGTGAGAAAATTAACCACTTGTTGATGCATGTTTCGGTGTGACAAAAGTCTCTAGATTAGTATTTGCTTTTTGTGGTTGATAGGTCTGACACCCGTTAACTATCCAGGTCAACATCCGTACGCATTTTATTTATTATTGTCATTTCATGTGCATAATTAGACATTTTTGCACACACTATACCCCCCAGTCTGGTAAAGCATGAGTTATTGAGGAAACTCAATAAATCACCCGTTTATACATACAACACCCGAGCTATACAAAACAATTTGCATTGAACAGTAAAGCAAATCAAATGCTCAACAGGGAGCAATCGGATACCCGTTTACCATACAATACGATACAACAATACATGTGACGATGTCTAAATGGGTGGTTATACAATCCAGCATAAACCCGAACAATTACAAAGTGTTATAGGAGGCTACCTCTCACTAACACATGTATATGAGAACCACATACTAACATGTGTTGACAACTACTAAACATGTGTTCATAAAACTATAACTAATGAAACTTGATACATGTTAATATCGTCATCGAAACACACAACGCATTACATACTACCTAATGACTCGTTCAATCGACATCTCGTATATATACCACTGGATCCATAACCGTATGTGCACATAAATACACATATTTGTACATGATATTGTTAGACACACACACATATAACAAGCCGATCGACCAAAGTCTTAATCACCTAGGGATCTTAGCTTTGATAAGGACTAAACATAAGTGCACCTCCCCACCTATATACACATATGCGTATATATGTACACAATGGATGACACTTGTACTTACACCAAATTGATATACAACTAAACTTCACACACCTTCATATCCAAGTCCACCCATTCCCTTTTTGATTCTTGTTGCTACCAATCGATCCAAGTACAATAGAAGATCATCATCTTGTCTTGTTCCACACTTACACTAGAATAGGTAATGGACAATTTCATGACACCATTTCTCACAAAACTAACCATTCCTTATCCATGGTAACTAACAAACAAACATCCCTCTTTCTTTCATCACAATCGGTCGAAAGGGACAAGGCATGGATCATTGTTAAACAACTAACCATTACCCACAAAAGAACCTACACCTACGAGAAACTATTTCCAAGGTGTGATCACAAACCCAAACTAGAAGGATTGCTCTCTTTGTATTCTACAATCGGCCGAAAACACAACCAAAGCTCACAAGTCTTTTTTAAACCTATGACAACCCTCTTTCATTGATGAATCTCAAGCCAACTAAGTGTAACCATCAATCATGGAGTCAAACTTTCCTCTTATGGACACTACAGGACAATCGGCCAAACTTGAAGGATTGCTCCCTTCAGACCTCAACATCACACGATTTCATCTAGGAAAGGACAAGGATGAATTCTTGTTCCATGAAGTGTCACCATCCACATGTACCACCAAAGTTTACACCAACATGGAGCTTAATTCTTTCCATTATAGCCCTTACAAGGAGTAACCTACTATAATTATCCTTCCCAAGCTTCAAGGCAATCGGACCCTATGGAATGCATGAGCCGATGACATCAAGAAGCGTTATATGATTTTGGAAACTATCCTCTACCTAGCCCTTCCAATCATTGACAATCCACCTCACTATCAGCCTATATAAGGAGCTCAATATCCATCCAAGTTTCACCAACACCCACAACATTCCTTTCCCCTCCTCACCTCTCTCGGCCAAAGCATCCACCCCAAACCATTCTCACACCATCACCAAAACCAACTACCTACAAGCCACATTGGAAGATCCAAGTTCAAGTGAAGAAACACGAGACCCTTAGGTTCGGCCATTGTCATACAACTCTAGGTAAGTCCTTCTAACACTTGTCGAATTGTATATCAATCGGCCCTAACTATGTTTCACTCGAACTACCACTTCTTGGAATGATAATCCACCTAGATCGACTAACTCACCAACATTAGTACTAAATTATACACATGAAACAAACGGCTGCCCACACAAGAAGAATCCAAGTCGAAAGAGGCCTCATATAGTTGTTGATATAATATAAACATATACTCGTTTTAAAATCGAACCTAAACTATGTTTTGAGAAGTAATTATAATCAGTTTCATCAAGAATACCCCAAAACCACACTTATTATCTTTCGACTATACCTTAATCAACATGAATACTCATTTTGGATTCACTACACAATCGGGTTCAAGGCCTTTGATATGTATTAATTTCGGCTATACCATCATAAACATATGATAAGTAGGCCATAACATATGTTAGTGCTGTGTTGGACATTAGAAATGTTAAAAACGTATGTTAAAATACATATTTTTCCAAAAACCAACCACACATGATGAATTAGTGTCAAGTTATAGCCCATGACAACATGTGGGGCCTGCACTATTCACACTAAATGGCATTTTACAATAAAACACCCGGGATCTCTAGAGTGGTATGTTTTACAAGTACATATAAATCGACTAAAAGATCGTCGCATGCACAAAACATGGCCCACATATACTCGTACCCATGGTCCACAATATCGGGTGAACACTTGTATGATAACGACAAGAATGTACAATTTACCGTACTCTTGGCTATCGTAGGGCAGTCACTGTCAGGACGATAGTTACCACGCATCCAGCTTTATCAGACCACACATACCATCAACATGTGAGTTTCACGGCCCCGTTTTACTATTTTCCATTTTTGGGGATAAACATGCTACATTTTAGTACATTTCTTTTGATGTGTTATTCTATCGTGACTACCATGTGGAACATGCGACATTCGGTTCATGAGATACCATGTGGAACCATTAGCTATCAGTAGCCATGGAACACTTTAATAGATCTATTGGGTTGACACCCCCAATTCTTGGTTAGTTGCTCTAACCGGTTACATACAAAAGAGTGTTAGTATTCTACCATACATACATTGTCTTTAGTGTACAATGCGCGAGGCACAACAGTCAAGAGGTTTGGTTATGGGACTCATGGTTTGCACAGTAATCATTCGCTTAGCTAGCCTATGATTAGTCATACACGAATTTCACAAGCACTTTACATGGAACACAAAAACATGTGAACTCACCGACATTATTGTTGACAAATCTTTCATGCATGTTTTTCAGGTAATTGATCATGGAGATCGGGGAATTGAGAGAAAGGTTCGAGCTGGCACCCAGTGGAACCGTCATGGATCGGGTCTTGTCAGTCATAATGTTATTTCGGTGATTGAGTCATGCGTTTCAGACAATTAACTAATTTCACACAATGTTATGTTGATTTGAATAATTTATGACATCATCCATCCTTAGATGGTATCTATTTTAAATAAATTTGTGTGTTGCTTGAACCTTGTGCTTGAAAACCTTTCGAACCACATCCCCGTGTTTCCGCCTTGGCGGGGTGTGACAGATTGGTATCAGAGCATAAGGTTATAGGGAACTAAGATTCTTTTTAAGTCAACTATAACCAAAAAAATTTTCGAAACGTTTTCACAAAGTACCACATTATCTCGCCTTGCACCTCTCAAGTCTCAAGCCTCAAGCTACTCCACGATGGCGCACGGGTATAGTAGTTCATTTATTTGCTTACATGTTCATTCATATAAATATGCATGCGTTTGACAGGATCATGGACATATCAATTGACCTCACCATCTCATCTTACTCCAAGTCCGACTATCTTGTTGACGTGATAACAGAGGAGTACGTTTAGCTTACCCAGCCTACCCCAGTACTCTATGTAACACCCTAACCGATGGCAGAAATATCGGAGTGTCACATTGTGATGATTGTAATTGCTTATTGAATCAAGAAAAAGAATTTGAACATTTTTCACCCAAAAAATGTAAAACAGTAAAAAGGGGCTATGTAAACTCACGGTTTGTTAAGCAATAGATTTCCAAGTTGTGGTGGGATAAATGCAGGGATAATCGCGAAGAATTCCACCTAAATCGTAAATGTAAAGCCTAAGAATCTATATTATCTTATTAAGGAGGAGTGATGGCTAACATAGGTATTTTCATTTCCGTACTAGTTAAGAAGCAACATGTACAATATATTTAAGCAAGAAATGTAAGGGTATTATGGGGATTGTTGTGACAATTAAGACACTTAGGAGGGTAATCTAGACATTTCACCCACCTTTTTCTTTACAATATCAAAACAAATTTACATTTCTACCCCTCATTTCCCTCCCTACCCTTGAACGGTTCTTCTCCTCCGTGAAACCTACGGTGATTAAAGAAGCGTCAGTTCACTTCACCGGCTGCTACCATTAATATTCAATGCGTACATAAATTTCACTCATAAATATACCTCTTTATCTACTTGAACTCTTGAAGCCTGAAAAAATCATCGAAGCTTCTCTCTTTCTCTCCGCAAACCCTACACAACCTTTCATTCCCCCTAAACAGCTCCACGATACTGGTTCAGGTATGTCGATTATCTCTTCTTCATTCATTTGCTAATTCTGGTTAGATGCTTCTTTAAGTTCAATTTTCTGGTGGGGGTGAGTTGAATTTTCCTCATTTCCCTTCAAATGAACATGGGATTCTTGTGTGTTATATTAAAATTAATGCTTAACTAAAATATAGGTGTGAATTTGTATTATAAATTTGGCATGCTAGAGATAGAGAGAGAATCAAAGAGAGATGCGAAGGAGAAATATGGCACTAAGTAGTGTTAATGTAGAAGAAATGGATTATATGCTTAGGTATGAATACAGGTACTATTCCATTAGTGTGTGTCGAGGTTTGATCAGGACATGGCAGTATATAGTTTTAATATTTTCTTTATTTTTAAAGCGATTGTGTTTTTGTGGTTTTGTACTAAGTCGAATCAAAAGGACCGGACGGTTCATAAGTTTCTCAATATATTTTTGTTAAACATGCATTGTTAGATAGTTGATAGATATAAAAAGTTTAATTCTATGCCAAATATGGATGGAGTATGCAGTTATGCCTAATTTGGATGGGCAGCAACGACGCCCATACTTGGCTTAACTTATGTGGTCGCAATAGCAGCAATGCGAACTTCGTTGGCCCATTAGTTCAATAAGATCATGAAACATTATTGCTGTAGGGGTGTTTTCACCAAAGATGGAGTGATACGTGTGAAAAGTGTGTAGTGGAAAGTAATGATGGTGTTGGGGTGTTTATCAAGAAATATGTACATTGATTTTACAATTAAAAGATAGTAGGTTTTATATGGAAAGTAGGCTTTTTTAAGGAATTGAAGGGGCGGACAATGCTATATTTCTCTATTTAGTCATTTAACACTATATTGAACTAGAACCATGCTGAGCCTTAGCAATTTCCTTCATAACAACACTCACAGTTGCAGCTTGCTCGACACACCCAAGCACCCAGCCCTATGCACTGAATCCATGAGTACAACACAAGTATTAGGATACCCATAACATCAAATCATTTGGCACGAGTCTCCTTAAATGTCTCATGTTTTTGTTGTTTATGCAGATGGTATACTATCGATTATTAAGTGGCATGCTTTGCATCTGCATTAAGCTTTCTGGCACATTGGGTTATGTAGCTCCTGAATATCTTTTAGACAGTATGACCAAGTAATCTTGAACTACTTAATTTTTATGCAAAACTGATTTGGGTTAAGCTATTTCTTTTAGAATTTGTTTTTTTTTTCAAATTTGATGGTTTTCCGTGTAGAGTTATGTTGATGTGGTTTTCAAAGGTAGTAATTTACATTGACTAAAAAAGTTTTATCAACTTTATCAAGATTGTAGAAGATAGTATTTTTATCTAAAAAGAAAGAAGAAGAGGTAGCTATATCCCCATCTTTCCAAGTACTTGATTAAATTCTGTAAGTGGACTGGTTGTACTGGTACAGGTTCAAACGACCAACATAATGTGAGTGTATGACGCTGTAACCTATACTTTTTATTTTTGTTTGGGTAACCAAATAGGTTGAATTATGCATTCATTTTCGTTAGATTCAGAACTTGCCATCTAATGAGCTTGTGTCAAGTATAAAAATATATATTTTAATAATATTGCAATAATAATGAATCAAACAATTTAGGAGGCTTCGTCTACTAAAATTACAATTGGGCAAACTTCGACCCGTTTGAATAGCCTGAGCTTTTCTTTTAAAGATTTTATTTTTTCTGTTTCACCGTAGGAGTCTGTGTTTTAAAAGGTGCAAGATATGCCAAGGCGGTAGGGTCTCGCAGGTGCCTTTCTCAGTCACGCTTTTTCGAAGACAGGTTGGAGGTTAGTTGTGACTTGAACACTTATAGAGACATGTTTAATAATAATTTGGCAGACTTTATATATGTTTTATGCCCTTGTATTAATGATATGATTCAAGTGATTGAGAATAAGGGGAGACTATGGTTCTGATAATTATTCAACTTTGGATGATGTTATTTCCGTTTCTTTTTGGTTTATAACCCTTTATCTTTGAGTTGCCTACAATAATTAATTTGGTAATGTTTGTTGCAAGAAAGCTATTTTGTAACATTTGTTGCTAATCTTTTTGGCCCTCAAACATAAAGGTTATTTTGTCGGTGAATCTTTTTAATTGGGTCCCGGAGTTTGATGCAAGTAGAGATATACAAAAAAACGTTTTCAGACACAAGTGTTGATGGCTAAAGAGGAAGTTGAGAAAGGGAAAGTAAGACAAATAGGAATTGGCACCACTCGGAAGCATTTGCTACAAAATTTTCTTCACACCTTCCTCTTATATATCTATACTACTATATAATACATATTGAATGGGCAAAAAGGTCATTTCACCAAAACTCTTAAATTCAAGAGATTTACAACTCAATAAGCTTAATCTACAACTACAAAAGCATAAATTCATCTGTCTTTTTCTATTCAGAGCATTGTATTCTGATTGGTTAGAAAAACAAAAGCTGGATACCAATCCATGGAGTTGCAACATTGAACAACCATTCGATTAACATCCAATCCAACGGCTCACCTCACCAGCTCCATCTTCTTCTAAAATCTTCAAAGTTTTCAAAAGTTCCCGCTCATCAGAATCTTTCCCCTATAAATTAGCTTCTAATTCACAGCACCTCAATCCACCCATAAGAATTACACACAACATTTACTCTCAATTCCTCATATCTCTGTTCGATTACTCCCAAATGTCCTGTACACAGCAAACTGCCAGCTAATCCACCAAACGAAAGGCTCTTGGCAAGCAACTCGCCACCAAGGCTTCTCGGAAGTTGCCTCCCGTGATGTGAAGTGGCCACATACTTTATGGCCAGGAACTGCTGCGTGAGGTATCCATCGGCGATGTTTTTACACATTGGCATTCACAATCGCCAGAAACCATTCGAGGTACGGGATGAACCCCATGAGATACCTCCGCCGGAGTTCGTCGCTAGCCTGATGACTTTGTGAAGTTGGTTAAGGACGTGCCTATAAATTTTTCGGGGTGCGCTACCCATGTAGACGGAACGTAAACTTTTATGGTGTCAAAACGCTAGCTATACGTCACCGGAAAGACAACCAGCGGTGGTGGGGAAACCTTTATTTTCTGTCTTTTAGATGGTGGTCTGTGGTTTTGATGAGGGCATAATTTTAAACGATGGTTTTGTAAGTAGTGTTGATACATTTGTCCTTATCTTTTGTGTTTGAGTTTTTGTATTTTTGTAATTATTATAAATCAACACATCCATTTTGACATTATATATAAACTTTTAACGTTATTTGTTTTACGTTGATAATTTTTTTTTTGAATTCAAACCTTAAAATATATATCTAACCTTGATAATGAACAATAATTTTGACCAATTATATTTGAACTTATTTTAGTAAGCTAGATATTAGCAGACTCTAAGGGTCTGTTTGGTATGGGGTAATGGAATGGAGAAAGGAATGGAATGGACAAAGAAAAGGAATGGATGAGGGAATGGAATGGTTCATTACCATTCCATTTTCCTGTTTGGTTACCTATGAGAATGGAATGAATGATTACCTTGTGCTGTTTGGTATGTCAAAAAAAATGAAGTAATGGAATACTATTTATTTAAAATGACAAATATGTTCTTGCCTCAAAATAAAGACATTTATCATTTTTTTTCATAACACTGTTCAAATTAAAATATAAATTAATTTATATTATGAAAAATAAATTATTTTTCACTAATAAAATATCTAACTAAAGACAACAAACATAAAGGTAAAAATCATCAAAAATTTACCAACTAATAATTTTAAAAAATATCCAAAATTTCTCAACTAAAAAAATTACAATCATCACATCAAGCAGTATCTTCAAGCATGTTCCTTACCCATCCAAGTTTGCAGCCTTGTCACACTCACGTATACTCAAACCCTCGACTTTATTCATCTCATCAAAAAGATTGTTGCGCATTTCTTCTCTATTCCTCTCTGTTCCAAAAACTCTGTCGAATGTATTTGAAGCCCCCCTAATCTCTGCACCAATTATTTCCGCATACTCTTTCAAGTTGTCAAAACAAACGGGTCAAAATGGTTGTCACATAAAGTCCATCAAGAGATGTGTCATCACAAGCGGGTCAAAACGGTTGTCACATTAAGTCCATCAAGAACAGTTTAGTGCTTCAAAACAAACCCATTAATATCAATTAATGTACTACCTAATGGATAGCTTTGCTATCTTTTGTTACAGAAAATATTAAACCAGTGTAGGCAAAATGGTAATCTGATGCAATATAGGGGGTTGTTGTTTCAATTTAAAGACTGTTATTGAAACTATAGTACAGAAGAAAAACTGATTAACAAGCTGTGTGATACCCTTAAGGGTGGTGGTTTCAAGGACACATGTGTAGGTGGGTCATGGGTGTCCAATTTGTTGTCTAAAAAAAGGATCGTACATAAATGAGCATAGCACATATTTTTTCCTTGTTATATTCATAAAGAACATTCATGTACATAGCAAATTTGGACAGCATAGTGAGCATTATGAACAGCACTATCATTTTTTTAGTGAGCATTATGAACAGCACTATCTTTTTTTTTTTTTGCCTATAAACAAATTATTCTCAAAACAACACTAGCAACCATAGTAAGCTTTATGAACAGCATAGTGATTGTACCTGCATATGGGTATTTGTATATTGATATTCTTCCGATCATTGTTTTCAAAATTCACCTTCTTTATGTTTTAGATTTAACTACATCAATTTATAAGCACCTACAGACCAGTGACATAATATTAGTCCCAAATTTTGTGAAATTATACATCATCTAATAAGAATTTATCTAGCATCTTATTAATATACTATTAATAATTTCCAAGCAATACAGACCAGCTTTAGCAAGAAGCTTAGACATGCTTACATACCCCCAAAAAGTAACAGACTACACCACAATAGACTAATCTAAAGCATGACTCTTTAGTGGGAATAAGAAACTACCACAGAAAGAAGGTTAAACATACGAATCAAACATATTGAAACAACTTATGAGATTGTAGGATGATAAAATCACAAGAATTGAACACATAAAGATGGAGTAAAAACGTATTTACCTGGTCAAGTCTGATGATGAAAATCCCAAATGATGAGTGAATGGATTAGGGTTCCAAAAGTGTTGAAGGTCTGCTGGTTGAAGATTAAGAAGGGTAATATATAACCAAAATCATAATCAATTCCTTGTTTAGAGGATACATATCGATTATAGAGGAGAGAAAATAGGAGAGGATGAGGGCAAAATTGAGAAATGTTTTATCTAATTGGAAAGGAATAAAAAAAAAAGTAGGGGGGGACGCGGGAATGAAAAAGGGAAGGATTAGAGGGAATGGAATGGGGTAAGTAATAGGTGATTCCTTTCCCTTATGCAACCAAACATGCCTATTTTCATTACCCTTGAATGGTCCATTCCATTCCTTCCTTCATTACCCCATACCAAACACTACCTAAGAGTATAAAAATGGTATAGTGAAAACATTATTATTGTATTTAACGATCATATTATTTTAAATTGTATTTCGATCATGTTTTGTGATTACAATATGGTAAATAACTAAAACAACATTTTATTTTTTATATCATTCCTAATTCTACTAAAACAAATATGATTAAGTTTGAGAATCAATAAAAATCTCTATTCAGTTATATATTTTGGCTTGTGTTAAATATACCAAGTAAGAGGATTAATATACCAATTTAGTCAAACTTTAATTATAGGTAGGCATTAAATGATAGATAGACGTTTAATGATAGATAGAGATTTACATTATTATACTATTATTTATTATTTATATTATTATCTACTATCACTTTTTTATTTACAGTTTTATATTTTGTTGTACTATTATTAATAATATTAATACCAATATTAATAAAAAATAAATTAATCTTTCACAAAAAAAATATAAATAAATACGAAAATGCAAAAGTTCATTATAAATAAACAACGATACGAGTCTCTAATAAAAAAAGTAAACATGCAAACATTAAAATACTTAGTCAACTAGATCGACAAAACCATTTTCACAGTGACAAAGTTGAGTATACAGTTCTTGACGCGACCTATACATGGTTTCCACCATGACATAATGGTTCTCATCATTAACTAGGGCAATTGTAAGAACTTTGTGACATTGAATCTTTTCTTTGCATAAATTTCATATCCACTTTGTAACTCATCTCTCATCATTTATCAAATGTACTCATAGAATTTATCTTCATCAAGTCTGAGGCAAACAATTAGTGCTTGATATCCACAATTTCCATCGCCTTTAAACATTTTGTATATCGTCCAACATATCTAAACCATTCATGAGTGGTACTTCATTCAAGTCTATCATGTATGAACTATGTCAGTGATGAAACTCATCTGAGACCTGATTCCAGTCTATCACCGGTTTCTTGTTCAAGTCAAATTCGAATGAACTATGTCTGGCTGACTCCCTTTTGTCACGCCTTTTTTGCTGCAATTTCTTCAAGCTTGGTCGTCCACGAGTTTTTTTTAACTCGAAGTTCCAACTCGTTTTTGACAAAATTGTACAATACCCGTTGTGCTATTTTCAAAGTTGAGATATTCGTAAACCCGACCCAATAGTCGTTAGGTTTCAGGTATACACATCATATATGTGTCAGGTTTCGTATATACTCGTCGGGCTTGGTTTTTTTGCCATCTCTACGTGATTATACTTTTATATAATATACTCTTAAAAATTTAGATCTCTTTTGGTTATTAATTTCAATCATCATATAATATTCTTTTGTAAAAACTGTACAAAAATTTTCTACTATATATACATATTTAAAGCAATAAAAATATAAATGTTGTCATATAGTATGTACACTCTTAAGAACACGTACTACAATCAAATATGATTTTCTTTACGGGTTTACTTATTTTGATTTTATTTTCCAAATAAATATTTTGGCAAGCATAAAAAAATAATTAATTATTTTTCTATTTAGTTTAATAATGAATAGCCATTGGGGTTGGTGGTCCAGTGGTAAGGCAAAGCCTTTTAATACACTAAAAGTGTGAGGTCTTGAGTTCAAGTATCACAAGGAGCAAGAAATTCGCCTTTCAAAAAAAAAAAAAAAGTTTAATAATGAATAACTCACCAATAACTAGAAGAGCTTTTAATGCTTAAATCATAATTAATAAATGATTAAATAGTTTTTCTACTTTTTAGGTAGTAATTAATGATTTATATAGTATAAGGTGTGATTAATATAGCAACATCCTTTGACTAATTTGGTATGTTTACACTTCTATGTGGGCGATTTGAAATGAACGTAATGCTCGGGTTTTTACCAATAAAAGACGAAGTCCTGTAGAAGTGGTGGAGCATATCAAGTCGATTTCTTATTTTTGGATCAGGAATAGGTCTAGAAAAAAAGATGTAATTTGGAAAACTTGGTGTTTATACCCTTTGGGTTGATGTTGTTTCTCGTTTTGTGCTCGTAGGTCCTTGCTTTAAGGCCCTTCGTAGCGTTTTTTAATGAAATTCTCCTTTAAAAAAAAAAAAAAAACAACACCCTATCAATAAACGTAAGAGAGTAAATGACATACCTAAGTTAGTACTTGAATTGGAGAACTGAATAAATGATTATTAAGATGGTATGAGAGAAGCTAACCTTTATAAATACATTAACGTCGGTTCATTTGCCGACTTACTAACTAAATAAAATATATGTCAACTTATATGAAGAAATCTTCATATTGAAGATCTCTAAAACACAACACACACGTGCACACATAAAAATTTATATTATTATTATTATTATTATTATTATTATTATTATTATTATTATTATTATTATTATTATTATTATTATTATTAAGTCAGCTGCTTCACTCGTTTTTCTCGCATAACTTCTAACATAAAACGTTTTATAAACTTATGAATATATCGTTAAGACGAACTTATTTTTCTCAACATTTCAACCAAGCTTCATTAAAAATGGAGTAGGATCACATATACCATAATATATTATTACTACACGGTCTCTTGTAACCCTACCCACTAGCCTAGATCTCATATCTCAAATAATCATACTAACCATCACTTACTTGTTAACTAATTTTGAATACACAAATATCCATCTCACCTGTTATTGGTTCGTTTTGACGGTTAATGACTCGTTTCATTCATTAATAAATATGAACCAACACATTTTATTTATATAACAAAAACGGGATGATACATTATTATTCTATCTTGTGGTTGTGATTGACTTGCTATGCGTGGTTATATTTGGTTGTTACATTTGTATGAGCGACAATATTTGTGAAATATGTGTCTTACACTTTTGATATGTGTCATATTAGAAGTGAATCATGCAAACCCGACAATCTGCACGAACCAATGATAGCGAACCACTACCAGCCACTCCCGCTGAGTTGGCTAGGGTGATTGCGTAGCCAATTGCTCGACATGACGCAGCTCGAGCCAATTCTAGCGGAGGCTCTGGAGGTACTGGTCGTCGAAGGGGTAGCGAAACGGATAACGGTAGGAATTTTGGGTCTAAATTCTCTACTTACTACTCAATCGTGAGACTTTGTGTTAATGATATTTACTATTATGTACACAGAAGTTGAAAACCCTGTTCGGGGATGTTCATACATAACTTTCATGGCTTGCAAACCATGGAACTTTCGTGGTACCGAGGGTGCCGTTAGGATTGTTCGTTGAATCGAAAAGACTAAGTCAGTTGTTGACATCAGCGGTTGTTCTGAGTACCAAAAAGTGAAGTACTCTACTTGCACTTTCCAAGACGAAGCTCTCACATGGTGTAATCTGCAAGTGCAAACCTTGGGTAGAGACGCGGCTTACGATCTTACTTGGGCCGATCTCAAGACTCTACTCATGGAGAAGTACTGTCTAAGGAGCAAACTGCAGAAGCTAGAAGCGGAATTCTGGAATCTCTCGACTTGTTCCTCACATGATCACACCGGAATACAAGAGAGTTGAACGGTATATTTAGGGTTTGTTTCCCAAGAATCGAAGCATGGTCACTGCGTCTGCACCCACTAATGATGATGCTATCTGTATGGGTTCGTTGAACCAGAAGGTTGTAGTTGCTGGCGAGAGTTCTGGAGACGAGCGTAAATGATCTGGCTCCAAGAAGGGAAAGAACTCCTCTCACAAGCGCCAGGACATTGTGAAGGTTTTTGCTGCCACCGCTACTGAGGAGCCCAAACGCAAGTATAACGGGCCCCATCCCTACTGCAGTAAATGCCACTTTCATCATGTTAGCACGTGTGAGAGTATCCTGTGTAAGAACTGCAACCGTCGAGGTCAGCAAACCGCGAACTGCAAGGCTAAAACCACCAACACTCCCCCAACCAAAAATAAGTGTTTTAAATGTGGTGCGACTGGTTATTTCGGCAAGGATTGTCCCAAAGCAAAGGATCAAGCTCGCGGTCGAGCATTCGTGCTAGAAGCCAATGAAGCACGCGAAGATCCTAATGTGGTTACCGGTACGTTTCTCCTTAACAACCATTATGCATCGGTTCTTTTTTATTCAGGTGCTGATTTTAGCTTTGTGTCGACCGACTTTAACAATTCCCTTGGATTAGAATCAAGTAAGTTGGATACACACTATACCATAGAATTGGCTAATGGTAAGTTAATTTCGTCTGAAGAAGTTATTAGGGATTTTGTTTTGGAACTTGGTGACCGTGTTTTCTGTATTGATCTGCTGCTTATTCGATTGGGAAGTTTCGATGTTGTTATTGTCATGGACTGGTTATCCAAGCATCGTGCAGAGATCGTCTGTCACGAGAAATTGGTTCGTGTCCCTTGTCGAATGGTGAAACCCTCTCGATTCGATGAGACCATGGTGGATCTACTCTTCGAGTCATATCTTGCATCAAGGCGCAGAAATATTTAAGGAAGGGTTGTGTCGCGTTTTTGGCACACGTCGTTGAACAGAAAGCTAAAGATCGAAAACTCGATGACATACCGGCAGTGCGAGACTATCCCGAAGTCTTTCCAAAAGATTTGTTGGGGCTTCCACCGCCACGACAAGACGAGTTTCGCATTGACCTAGTCCCAGGAGTTGCCCGAGTAGCTCACACTCCGTATCGTTTGGCACCATTCGAGATGCAAGAATGGTCTAACCAGCTTCAGGAATTGTTAGACAAAGGATTCATTCACCTGAGTTTTTCTCCGTGGGGAGCACCTGTCTTGTTCGTGAAAAAGAAGGATGGAAGTTTTCGTATGTGCAACGATTACAGAGAGTTGAACAAGCTGACCATCAAGAACAAGTACCCACTACCGAGGATCGACGACCTGTTTGACCAGCTACAGGGTTTCAGTAACTATTTGAAGATCGACCTGCAATCGGGATATCGCAAGTTGCGGATCCAAGAAGATGACATACTGAAGACTGCGTTCCGGACTCGCTATGGGCATTATGAGTTTTTGGTCATGCCATTCGGTTTGACGAATGCTCTTGCTGTTTTTATGGAACTTATGAATTGTGTCTGCAAGCCCTACTTAGACAAATTCGTGATCGTCTTTATTGATGACACCATGATCTACTTGAAAACCTAGGATGAGCACGAACATCATCTTCGACTAATATTGGAGTTGCTCAAGAACGAGAAGTTGTTTGCCAAATTCTCTAAATGCGAGTTTTGGATTCGAGAAGTTCATTTTCTTGGTCACGTTGTGAACGAGAAGGGTATACAAGTTGACCTCACAAAAATTGTAGCCATCAGGGATTGGGATGTACCCAAAACACCAACTGAAGTGCGGCAATTTTTGGGTCTAGCTGGCTATTACCATCGATTCAACGAAAATTTCTCTATGATTTCCCAGCCACTTACACTCTTGACGCAGAAAGACAAGAATTTTGATTGGGGAACCAAGCAAGATGAAGCGTTTCAAGTTTTGAAGAACCGTTTGTGCAGTGCTCCGATTCTCTCTCTTCCCGAAGGTACTGATGATTTCGTGGTTCATTGTGATGCTTCTCATCAAGTTCTTGGATGCGTACTCATGCAGAGGAGTAAGGTCACCGAGCCATCTCAGAGGTTGAGGAGGCGTTCATGCATGTTTTTCAGGTAATTGATCATGGAGATCGAGGACTTGAGAGAGAGTTCGAGCTGGCACCTAGTGGTACCGTCATGGATCGGGTCTTGTCAGTCATAATGTTATTTCGGTGATTGAGTCATGCGTTTTCAGACAATTTACTAATTTCAGACAATGTTATGTTGCTTGACCCTTGTGCTTGAAAACCTTTCGAACCACATCTCCGTGTTTCTGCCTTGGCGGGGTGTGACAATAGGATATTTTAACATGCATATAGGCGAAGATGGGCGAAAACGAAGATGCCGTTTGGCATCTTCGTGAGGCAGATTCTGTTGGCATTTTTTCCTGGTTTGTAGTCGGCCCATGCAAGTATAAATACCTTGCATGGGGTGTAAGCTAGGGTTAGTTCTTTTATTTGACTTTTAATTGATATTGTTTCCACTGAAAGTATATCAATAGACAAGTCGGTTTCCAAGTATTCTCGTGTTATTATTGTTTTCTTTGATTCAACATTTGCATAAACATCTATCAAGGGATTAAGCTCATTGATTGTACCGATCCATTCCAAGGACCTTCAATTGGTATCAGAGCATTAAGCTCATTGATTGTATGGTTCACGTTTGATTGTTGCAAAGATTGAATCTTTCAAGACTTGTTTTTCGTCAAAATCTTCTGTTTTTCGGGTGTTTAAATCATTTTCAGTCATTCCAAATCATTTACAGAAAGTTTTGGATGTTTTGATTGTGTTTTGGTCAAAAATACAACCAGGGTTTGTTTCTGCACAGAGAAACGAACATAGTGTTTCTAATGAAGATAGTCTATCTTCGTTTTGGAGCATCTTCGTTTTTGAATTAAATTCGTTTTCAAAGCATCTTCGTTTTGTGTCATCTTTGTTTTCTGGTATCTTCGTTTTTCAAGTATCTACGTTTATTGGTATCTTCGTTTGTGGGTATCTTCGCGAGAAAGTTAACTTCGTTTTTCGTGTCTGACAAGAAGAATTATCATCGACTTGGACTTTAAACTGATTATCAGACTTTGGACTTTGACATTGGACTTAAACCTCACACTTAGACATTAAGATAAACTTAAATCTTATTAAACCTTAATAAAATCTCTACATTAAATCAGTTTCTAGAAATGGACCATGAAGTCGGTAAGTCTAACTCGCCACCTAAAATGATAATCGTTAATGACTATTATTGGTGGAAGGACATGTTTGAAGAATGGGCACGATTTTACAATATGAAAGCATGGATTTATATTAGAGATGGATATGTCAAACCGTCTAGAAATATAGAAGTAGAACAGTTGTAGTTACTTTTAAGGATATGGACGAAGAGAAGAAGCTTATGTTTAAATCTGAAAACAAAGCTCATGCTGCTATCACAATGAGTCTTCCCCAGGAGATTGTGCATACCTTTAGAAAATACAAGGATGCAAAAGAACTGTGGGATGCTCTTGAGAAGAGGTTTGAAGGAAATGACAATATCAAGAAGAACAGATTTGACTTACTGAAAAAACAATTCGCTGTCTTTAGGGGAATGAAAGGAGAAACCCTTGAAGAAATTATAACCAGATTTTACCATCTTGTCACTGAGTTAGGAAATCACAAGATAGAGTACACCGAAGTTGAACTCAACACAAATATTTTGGATTCTCTGCCTGAGAAGTGGGAGGTCTAAACTCTCCTTATCATAGAGAACACAAATTTTGAGAAAACTACTCTTGATGAAGTGATTGGAAAGCTGAGAGTTTATGACTTGGCCTTGTAAAGAAAAGATGTCGGTTATGATCAGGTTCAAGATCCGGGAGTTTGCTATTGGAAATCCACGTCTAAGGCCTCGTCTAGAAGTAGTGGGAATGCAACTGCATTCTTTTCAGGTGATAACTTGAGAAATATTGTTTTGGACTATGACAATGAAGTTTGTTTTGTTTTTGTTTCTGGTGAGTCAACAAAGGTGAAAGATATCCCTTCAGGTAGGGATAAGGGAAATAGCAATACTGAATCTAGCAAGTCTGTCTTAGGGTGTGATCACAAGTCTTGCAAGTCAATGCCGATGAGCATTAAATCGGCTGAACAGCAACTTGCAGTTTTGTCTTCCTTTGTAGCAACCTATGAAAACTACACAGAAGGGAAGATAAATGATCCGTTAATTTTCAATGAAGACTATGATCAAATCGATCCAGATGACTTGGAGGAAATGGATTTGCAGTGGAATCTAGCTATGATCTCGAGAAGAGCCAAAAGATTCATGGATAGTACTAGAAGAAAGCTGGTAGGAGGTTGAGCTAGGTTTGACAAGTCGAAAGTAAAGTGTTACAACTACTTCAACTTCGGTCATTTTGCAAGAGAGTGTTCTAGACCGAATAACCAAAATCAGAGTTAAGGCAACAGTGTCAGGCAAAGCTCATCAGTTGGACATTCTCACAGCAACAATGGCTCAAAGGCCCTAATGGTAGCAAAACCTGATGGTTCATATGACTGGAGCAGTGTGCTAGATGGTGATGATGGTTCAAGAAATCAACCACTCATGGCTGAGATTGTAGAGTAAGAGACTGAGAATGAGGAGAAACCTGTTGAGCAAGCAACGGATGAACAGGTTAGTGAGACCGAGACAGATGTGAAAGAAAATGAGACTGAGGAGGCTGACACAACAAAGACTAAGAAGAAAAATGAAAAGGAGTCAACTACACAGGTGTTGGATCTGACAAAATCAACTGAAGGAATGTCTGCAAAGGAATTCATGGCTTACATGGCAGACTTGAACTCTAAAGCTAAAAAGGTACTTCTCCTTCTATCTTTAGTTATTGAAGCTAGTAATAAATGTGTAGATTATGCTGAGCGTATAATTTTACTTATGAAAGAAAATAAACAAGTAGCTAAGCATAACACAGATTTAGTTGTTCTTTTAGATCAAGAGAAAGAGTTTAATCTAGATAATAAGATTAGAGAAGGAAATCTTAAAACATCTCTGAAAGAAGCGAAGAAAGAGCTCAAGGAACTAAACTACACGCTTAAAGAAAAGATAGATTACCTTAACTTATCTCAGCTAGCCTTAGTTGATAAACAGGAAGAAATTGCAAAAAAGAATGCTGAAATAGATCAACTTAAGGTTAAAGTAACTGACTTGAATAGGCAACTAGATCAAGTTCGAAGCTCAAAGTATCTTATCAATGCCCTGATTGACTCTAGGAAAGATAAGAGTGAAAATGTTGGCATAGGTTACCAAGATGTACCACCTCCTGTGACTGGAAACTACTCATTTATACCGTCTGAAAAGGAGGTGATTGATGAAATTTGTAAGCCTAAGCATGTAGAGTTAAAAGGTGAGTTGACTAAGAAGAATGATAGTGATGTTAGTGGTAGTTCATCCAACGTGTCTAAGGATGAAGAGACCGTTGAGGTATTCAAGAACAACAAGGGATCGAGGGTTAAACAAACCAATGTTGTTAAACCTGATCAATTTGAAATAGAAAAAGTAAAACCTGTGATTTCAAAAGTCCAAAATAACAAAGCTGATCCCAAAATAATTTTGAAAAATCCTAACAATGTTAACACGGGAGAAGCACAAAATAAAGAAATTAAACAGGGTAACTCTGAGTGTTCTGGTACTGCCTCACCCCAAGTCTGTTAATAATGAGGGATCGAGCTCACGAGGACAATACTAAAAGCCACTTGAGAAGCGATCTTGTTTTAAATGTCATCAAAATGGACACGTTGCTAGCATGTGTACTACCAAGAAGAAGGAGAGTGCTGCATCAACTGATGCACAGAAAGGTGAGACTCCTGCTAAAACCGAAAGCAGGAAAGAGGTACGTAATTCTTCAAAGAAAACTCTGCAGAGGAAATTAGAAATAGAAGTTGATGGTAGGTCTAGGGATCCTGGCAAACGACCAGTAAACATAAATTTTGAAAGGCCAACGTTCATCCCTAGACAGGTAAATGTTGGCCAGGAAAGCACATCTGGTGTTGTTCCCACTAAGCAGGCACCTTCTGCTAACGCCAACAAATACCAACCGCCACACAGACAGCAACGTCTCCAAAGTCCACAAGGTGACAGACCAAATAACTTAAACAATAAAAATTTGCATAATGGGTATAAGGATATACCTTATTCAAATAACCAAAATCTTTCAAGAAATAATTACAACCAGTGATACTCCAACAGAGGGAGTTATCCTCAAAATCAATATAATGGGCCAGTGAATCAAAGAGGATATTACAATCCTTAAAATCAAAGGCCATAAAATCATTACAACCAACCACAGAGAAACAGCCCACCAAGATCCAGGACTCCAGAAGGGAGTGATGGATACTGGAGGGAGTTTACTTTTGTTGATGAAATGGGACGCCCAAGACTTTGATAGCTTGGGTCCCCTTCTCTAACTAATTTCTTTGTGAATGCAAGAGCTGCTAAGGAGGGTTATCAAGTGGTGGTATGTTGATAGCGGCTTCTCCAGGCATATGACAGGGGGATTAAGGTTGTTGATATAGTTTATGAAATGTGATGAAGGTTATGTAAATTTTGTTGTTGCTAAAGGCGGACGTATCTCAGGAAAGGGGAAGGTCACTAACGGCAAGATCACCCTAGAAGGAGTAAACTATGTTGAGGAGCTAAAGCACAATCTTATGGGTGTTTCTCAGATTTGTGACAAGGGGCATTCGGTGCATTTCACCATGTCTGAAGCTCTAGTGTTGAAGCCGGGTGTAATAATTCCAAAAGAGTGGAGCATCATGAGGGCTCCTAGAAGAAAAGACACGTACATCATGGATATGAGTGTGCAAGACAAAAATTCAGAGGAGACCACATGCCTTTTATCAAAAGCATCTGTATCAGATTCTCTACTATGGCATAGGAAGATGGGACACATCCACTTCAGAAAGCTAAACTATATTGTCAAAAAAAGTTTAGTTACAGGTGTTCCCTTAAAAAGCTTTGGGGTTGAGGATAAATGTGTCCCTTGCAAAAAGGGAAAGCAACACAAGAAACCTCATCACCCAAAAGCTTTTAATTCCATTTCTTCTCCTTTCGAACCTTTTCACATAAATCTATTCGATTCAGTGAACGTTAGAAGCATTGGTGGAAAATACTATGGCCTTATGATTACTAATGATTTTTCTAGATTCTCGTGGGTGTTTTTCTTAGGTTCGAAGGATGAAACGAAAGAAATCTTGACGAACTTCATTCTTCAAGCAGAGAATGTTTTCAACACCACTCTCAAGAGGATCATATGCGACAATGGCTTGGAGTTCAAGAACAGCACGTTTTCAGTCTTTTGAATTCGCAAAGGAATTGATCATCAATTCAGTGGTCCTTATGAGCCACAACAGAATGGAGTCACGGAGAGGAAGAATAGAACTTTAATTGAATCAGCTCGAACAATGCTAGTTGATTCTAAGCTTCCTGTCCATTTCTGGGGGGGGGGGGGTGAAGAAACTGTGAATACAGCTTGCTATGTTCTAAATAGGGTTTTAACTGTCAAGAAACACAATAAAACGTGTTATAAACTCTTGAATGGTCGAAAACCAAATATCAAAGATTTTGAACCCTTTGGGATGCCTTGCACTATTCTTTAACTGTCAAGAAACACAATAAAACGTTTTATAAACTCTTGAATGGTCGAAAACCAAATATCAAAGATTTGAACTCTTTGGGATGCCTTGGACTATTCTAAAAACTAAAAGCAACCAAAATTTGGTGAGGTGGTTGACGGAGGATTTTTCCTTGGTTATGTTCCCGGCTCACCAAATAAATGTGTTTTTAATAAATCTAAAGGTGTAGTACAAATTGCTTTTTATATTGAAATAACAAGTTAGTCACCGACGGATAGTGCACAGGAACCTAGTTTGATGTTCGACTATGATGTTGTCTTTAAGTCTTTTAATGTTCTGCATACCTTTAATGCAGATCCGCCCACAGAAGAAGTTATGATATTTGATGAGGATGATGACAACATAGTCACACCTAGATCAATTGTCCCAATTACTGCAGAAAAGGATAACACAGATGCACATGGAAGCTCTTCGGGAAACAACCAGTCCGCTTCGAAGGAACAAGTTACTGAAACTGAAGAACAACCTTTTACCAACTCGTTCGGAACAGATTTTGCTGAAGAAGAGGTGAGTACAAGAGAAATTGGCTCCAAGTTAGAAGAGGAGTTACAGGTTGGCACCACAATTTTGACACGTGCGAACAAGGATCATCCAGTCGACTTTATTCTAGGAGATCCAACTGCGGGTGTTTAGACAAGGAGAAGCTTTGCTACTACTAACTGCTTGTACGCAAAAATTAGAGATTTAGGGATTGTGAACAGGTGCTTAAAGTGTTTTATCTCACAAATTGAACCGGTTGGCTCTTCCTTACAATGCGTGGGTAGAAACAATGCAAGAAGAGCTCGCTCAGTTTAGTAAGCTCAAAGTCTGGGAGTTGGTCGATCTCCTTCGGGGTACACAAGAAATCGGCACCAAATGGGTTTTTAGAAACAAGAAAGATGACGATGGTGTTGTGGTCAGAAATAAAGCTTGATTTGTAGTCAAACGGTTTAATCAGCAAGAAGGGATAGACTTCAATGAGATGTTTGCACAAGTTGCAAGGCTGGAAGCGATTCGTTTATTTCTGGCTTTTTCTTCTCATAAAGGATTTAAGGTGTATCAGGTAGACGTTAAAAGCGCCTTTCTGTACGGTAAAGTCCAAAAGCCGGTGTATGTCTCTCAACCACCAGGTGTATTAGTTAGACGTTAAAAACGCCTTTGTACAAACTTGACAAGGCCCTTTATGGACTTCATCAGGCTCCCAAGGCTTGGTATGAGACCCTGTCTTCTTACCTTTTGAATAATGGATTTGAGAGAGGAAAGATAAACAACACACTATTCATTCGGAGAAAAAGGAGAAGATTTTCTACTGGTTCAGGTGTACGTTGATGACATCATCTTCGGGTCACCAAACGAAGACATATGCAAGGAATTCGAGTAGGTCATGAAGAAGAAGTTCGAGATGAGCGCTATGGGGGAGTTAAAGTTCTTTCTTGGTTGGTCCAGATATAGAAAGTGACAAGCACGTCGACCCTACAGAGTATTTGGCAATAATTGGTTCACTCATGTATTTAACTACTTCTAGACCTGACATTATATTTCCAGTTTGTCTTTATGCTAGGTTTCAGGCTGATCCAAAGGAGTCACACCTTATAGCGGTCAAACGGATAATGAGATACCATAAGGGGGAAACCCAAATTAGGTCTCTAGTATCCATCAGATGGTGGATTAGATCTCGTTTCCTACACCGACTCAGACTATGGAGGATGCAACCAGAACAGAAAATCAACGACTGGCGGATGTCAATTACTAGGGGGGGAGACTCGTGTCCTGGCAATACAAGAACCTCTGTAGCAGTATCGTGTTGTGAGGCTGAATATGTTGTAGCCGGTAGTTGTTGTTCACAGGTTTTGTGGATACAGTAACAAATGCGGGACTAGGGTCTGAATTCTCTATATACTCACATTATGATTTATAATAAAGCCGCCATATCTATCACTAAAATCCCAACCAACTTTTCTAAAACTAAACATATTTATATCAGACATCACTTTATAAGAGATTGTTTTGAAAAGAAAATGATACATTTAGAAGAAGTTAATACAAAAGAGAATTTGGCTGACCTGTACACCAAGGCATTTGACAGGGCTCGTTTTGAACCGTTGGTGCAACTGAACGGGATGAAGAATCCTGAATGATTTAACATTTCCCATAAGTAACTGAAATTGTTTTTTTTTGTAAATAGTTTTCTTTATTTCATTGTTAAAGAAAAACGAGCCGTCACTGTGTAAAAGAAAGGAAATAATAGTACATCAGCTACTTGACTGTCACACTTAAAACAGAATAGAGAACTTAATCTGCTAAGTGTGATTGCAGCTCCATCATGTGATATACCAGTAGGCAGACTAACAACGCATACTCAGCCCATAATATGATATAAATAAGCAGGACTATGGTACATGCGGGTAACATATCATCGGCGTACGATTTTATGGTCTTAATTCTTGCACTGATAGATTGCCAAAATTAAAGGTTTCGGGTCTTTATATTGTTTACCTATCCGGGGATAACCTGTCTGTCCTTTTGCTTCATCCAGATATATGCTAACCCAGGGACATCCATGATATCTTAAAAGAGCAAAATCTTAAGGAAAATACCAACTCCCTCTATTCTGAAAGGCTTCCTCAATAGGCCTCAAGCTAAATTCGTACCTAAAGGTATTTGTCCTAACCCTGGTTGAGAACACACCGGTCACTTTGCTGCATCCAGAAATATGTTGACCTGTACACTATTGTGTCTCGTACCTTGTAAACTATACGGATAACAACAATATATTCACTTGTTACGATGAAGCTTTATGCATATCTTGATCGCAGGGGTATGTCATGTTGTGGGACACGCAGTACCTATAGTATAACTGCTCTAAATCGTATCAGGAAAGTGAGGCTTTGAAGACAAATGTGTAAGATTGTTTAAGTGGATCCTTATATTGGTGATCGCCTTGGACTGCGTCTGTACTTTTAATAATTTACCTTTAAGAATTCTAACTTGTGTGTTCAGTCTTGTTCTAGCTGATATGACCCTTTCACCAGTGACTTCTCATAAAAAATAAAGTGTTTTCATTTTGAATTTATTTTGTTTTATTTTATTTTTCACTTTTCAAGTGTTTTTATTTTTTTCTTTGTTTATAAAATTCAAAAATAACAAAAAGATTTTCTATTTTTCACTTCAGGTCTTAATGCACGGGAAATGGTCATTCAATGGGAGTACTCGTACTGTTCGGGAAAATGTCTTGTTTTCGAACCGACAAAATCTTTTGGAAAAAGCCTAGTCCGTGTTTTAAAAAATTTTCTAAGTCTCAACATGGGCTAATGTTTAAGTTATTCGGCCCACATAGTCAACCAAATAAGAATATCGGGCCAAAATCTGAGTAAACGAAAATGGTTTGGGCCCAATCCTTGAAAAACGAACATAGCTGCTGAACGAAGATGCCATTTCATTTGGCATCTTCGCGAAGAAGCATCTACGTGTGAGGATCTTCATCTATCTGTGAGTATTTATAAAGTCAAATAGTCAACACTTCAAAAACTTTCAAACAACTCCACCACAAAGACGAACATATATCCCCACATAATAAACCGATGTTTTTCATCAATTTCAGGCCTAGAAAACGTATGAATCGATTTTATGTTAAAGGATTGTTGCTCCAAACATGATTCCAATCCTATTGATATATAAATTGTCGGTTTTCATCTGTTAAAAGGGGGTATTTTGATCGGGTTTAAGGGTTGGGTAAAAACTTGACTAGTCGCCTATCAAACGACGTTCAAAACATAAAAATGGTGTCGTTTATGGCTTATTCGGACCCCTTAGGTTGTTTTATGATGATCGGATCATGTTAAATATTCAAAAAAATTGATGGTGCAATAGCTCAGCTCGTCAGGAGAACTTAATAAAAAGGCGAAGATATGATTCCATGAAGGTGCTCCCATCTTCGTTTGGGAAGCATCTTCACCTAAAGGGTATCTTCATTTTCCATCTATTTGAGGGACTCGTTGTTTTTCAAACTAGACGATAGTCTGACGACTTCAAATAAACGGTTCTGATGTTAAATGTTGAGTGCAGGTCATGGCTTTACAACTACGTGAATTCTTTAACCAACATAACCGGACTTTTTGGATTAGCTCCTAGCAAAGCCCAAGCCGAGTACATGGATCAGATCTTGCAGTTTTTCCAACGTTGCCGCGTCAACTATGCTTTGACACAGTCACCCAATATATGTATACCGTATCTTACACAGTTTTGGGACACCACACAGCATGATTTCCGTGAAGAACCACCAGTCATTAGAACTACAGTGAACAATCAAGTTATTCAGCTTAACACGCGTGTTATTCGTCAAACTCTACAACTTAGCACTATTGAATAGGAGGATCATCCTACAGAGTTCCCAGCTGCTTTCTGGATGGGAGCTTTTCTTTGGATGGGTTACTCGGGAGATATTCAGAAAGATCAGTTGATGAAGAGTTATGTGTTTAGGGAGTGGAGGTTGCTGATGCATGTGATGATAGTATGCTTCTATGGACGTAGAGCTGGACTAGATTTGGGCTACTGGACGTAGAGCTGGACCAGATTCGGGCTATGGGGGTTGGAATACAATCTGCTACATTATCTTTAGTTAACAAGCCATTCTCCTTCTCTCAGTTTTTGATGTATGCATTTGAGAAGCAGATTCGGGCTACTGGGAAGCAACATTTCTTTCAATACCCTAGGTTGATTACTCTTATTTTGAAGCATCTTATTCCTGACTTACCGAATATTCAACCGATTGTGCAAGTGGGCATGGTGGATTGTCGTACCCTCACTGATTGTCGCACTAACAATCCAAGGTGACAAGTAGAGGAACGACCACAGGAGACACCTTTGTTTGGGGCACTTATTGATCCTAATTACACGGCGCCACCGAATGATGAATTGTTTGATCCACCTCAGCCTAAACAAGAGAAACAGCAACCAACTCAGCGGCCTGCCACAGTACAGCAGCCACCAGTTCAAGAACTAGCTGCAGTGGTACCGGTTCAGGAACCCGTTGTTGAATAACCTTTTAAGCAACCGAAGATAGTGGTTGAAGAACGAGTACAAGATGTTGTGGAACTTGTGTTACAAGAGATAGATATTGCTTTAGACCAACCGGGTCCTTCAGGTACAGTTTCAGGGGGTCCATCTACTGCTATGGATGCTCCTTCTTCTCTAAGTGATGATAATGTGAGTTCGAGTTCAGGTGGTGAGATTGTTGCAGACTCACCACAGAGGTTAGTTCCTCCTTCTGACACTGTGGGTGAGAAAAGGAAGAAATCAGAGGAAGACTTTGACAAAGACTATCAACCAGGTGATTCGGATGACTTTGATGATGATGATGTGCCTCTTCTCAGGCAACGAAAGAGAGAGAGAGAGAGAGAGAGGGAGGCGGTGTTGTTATTCGTCAGTCGGTTTCTGTTAGCTCACATGTTACTTCATCGGTTACAGCAGCTATACAACCACCACCACTACCACCACCAGTTTCCACTTCCATTGCTACACCACTAAGCCTTACCACTTCTGTTACCACCTTAGTTTCACTGGTAGGGACAAGCGGTGAATCTTCACTCGGGGTCTCTGCACCTCTAAGTTAACTGCCTACCTCCCATGTGGATCCAATTTTCTCAACCTCTACTTTTCCAACACCTTCACCAATCCTTACTGCTACTGTGACCATGACGATTGCTACATCGTCTATTCCAGCTGCTGATGTTGAGTTTGATATTTCGACCCTTGACTTTTCGTTTGATACTACTTTAGCTAACAGGGAACGTATTGTTAGATTGGAAAGAAGGGTGGCAGAGATTAATGCGCAAGTGATGCTGGACAGTCAAACCATCACCAAGCTTGTGCAATATAATGAGGTTCAGCAGCAGCTGCAGGCACATGATCAGGCATTGATTCACTCACTTCTTCAACAGAATGTTGACTTACTGAAACAATTGAAGGCTTAGGGGGAGAGTTCAACGTGTAAGGTGATTAGTTGAGAACCAAGAGGAGAGAAGATGATTCAGACAATGATCCCAACCGTTCAGTGGGAAGTGAGCCTCCAAGTACTTCAACAGTGCCTGGTGTGCTTGCTACATCTCAGGGGGAGTCTGGATGTGGAGCAGGGCCTTCGGGTGCAGTTGACAAGGGGAAACGACCTGCAGATGAATTGCCTCAACCTTCTGCTACTTTTGATGAATTGTTTCCAGGATTTGATGATGATTTTACTTTCGAGTCTCTACTTGAATTTCAAGATGCAACAGAGAAACTGAAAGAAGTTGGGTTGCTTTCTGAAGGATGCAACAGATACCAGATAATCTTGATGACTGGAATTTAACTAAGGAAGAAGCAGTGGTTAATGAAGAGGTAAGCGAGGTTGTTGCTCCTAAGTTGTATACGGAGACATTTTTAGAGGATCGTAATGAAGAGGATCAGTAGCATCTGAACGAAGTGATGAAGAAGTTGACAGAGGATCCATTTAGTTCAGATCCTGAGGTTGATACTAGTTCAGTTGACAGTTCAGATCCTAAAGTTGTTTGGAAGGTGCTTGGAAGAAGATGAGGGAAGAATGGAAGAGTTCGAGACCCAAGCCTCTCAAGTTTATGCAGTCGTATGATGGTTCTAGCCACAGGAATGAGACTAGAGGGATTGTCAGTTGGTTCTATAACAAGAAATTGAGGCTCTTTGCTATCAAGAAATATGATGGGATACAATATTTTCCTCCATAGGTTACGTATTTCAATTCTTTACCTTTGTTGGAACTCAGAGACTTGGCAAGACGCAAGATGATTAATCCAAATGAAGATGCTTATACTGTTAGGTCAAAGAAGACTTTGAGGTTTGAGATCAAAGAAGAAAAGTTCAAGTACTTTCAGCCGCTGAAGGGCAAGTGTGTAAAGAACAAAACACAGATTGATCCGAGGACGAATAAGCCTTGGATGAAGGTGTACTACAAGCCAGCTAAGTGTTTGAAGCGGGTTCCTTTCAAGAAGCTACCTCAAGATATTCTCGGCAGCTTGAAATAGTGGTATGTGGACAGCGATACAGGTGAAGCTGTCATGGAGGGATCAGAACGAGAAGTGTTTGTTGAGACTCTATGATCCGATGCATCTAACTAATCTATCCAGAGCTAACATGAAGAAGCTGTACAAGTAGCGGATTTATTATAGGGATGATTGGAGGCATCAGGGATATCATTACCAAAGTGTGGTGGATTTGTGTGTTGAGAAGAAGTTTCATGACAACAGCCGTTGGCACTATATGGAAGATTGAGCTGTCGGGTTTGAAGATCTAGAGAGCATTTGTCAAGGGGGAGTTTGTTGATGCATGTTTCGGTGTGACAAAAGTCTCTAGATTAGTATTTGCTTTTTGTGGTTGATAGGATATTGTAAAATCCATGTTGATGTTATAAAGCATGCATGATAGTCTTTTATAATAACCCTAGCGAACATATGTAGAAACAAAGAAGACGTATAGGCGAAGATGGGCTAATTTGGCATCTTCGCCTGATTTGTAGTCGGCCCATGCAAGTATAAATACCATGCATGGGGTGCAGGCTAGGGTTGGTTCTTTTGTTTGACTTGTAATTGATATTTTTTCCACTGAAAGTATATCAGTAGACAAGTCGGTTTCCAAGTATTCTCTTGTTATTATTGTTTTGTTTGATTCAACGTTTGCATAAACATCTATCAAGGGATTCCGCACCTTTGATAGATCTGATCTAACTTGTATCGATCCATTCCAAGGACTTTCACCACCAAAATCTATAACCGGACCAAAACTGATATAACTGAATTCATTTTAATGGATAATCGCTACAACCAATGGTTGTGGTTATGAAATTTCTTTAACCGACCTAGCGATTATGGTTATGGTTATGAAGCTTGGCTTAACCGATATAACCGGAACCAACCAAAAGTTGTAAAGTTTTGTCTAAGATTTATGTTTTACACTTACCATGTAGAGATTTCTTCATAAGATTGAAGTATGTTAGTAACAAAATGATCTTCATCTAAGTGCCCTTTATTTTTCTGAAAAATTAAACTTGAAATTAAAGGCTTATGTAAGGTTTTTTTTTTAATTTTTTATGAAATATCTTATTAAAAAAGATTTCACATTGGTAGTTTAACCAAAAGGTTTAGTCTTGTTATCTTATAAAAAAAAGCCTAAGCTAAGTATGGTAGGTTGCATTGTTTTATTTGTAGACCTATTGGCTTTTAATTTTTGAACTTTAGTCAAATGTAGCTTTAGTTGAAGTTTTGGTTAATGACCATAACCGATTAACCGTAACGGAAGTTCAGTTATGGTTAAGGAAAAACCATAACCGAAATTAGCGGTTATGGTTAATGGTAAAAACCAAACCAAACCGACTCATGCACACCCGTAATTTTATGCTAGTTTTAAAATCCGCTTCTTATGTTAGTTGCAAGATTACAGGATTGTATCTTCAAGACGAATAAGACTCGCTACTGAATCAATGGGAAATGTGCATTTTCTTGAAAGACCACTCAAACATGGCGGAACGGATACAAGACGTTTCTTCACTTAAATGCAAAATTAATGTATAACCGGAAATACACAAGGATAAGGAAATGACAGGAATGTCAATCCGACTAAGCAATGAACTCGAATACGATGAAGAACTACAAGGAGAAAAAACGCCAAACAGCAATGGCAAAGACGAGCAACCAAACAATAATAAACATAGGGATGACAATTGGTTGAGTATTCGTAATTACAATCTCAAACCTCATTGTAAAATCATGTCCCTTACGGGTGCGGGTATCGGGTATACCATTAGTTTGTTAAAAATCCTTGTTTAGATTGCCAGGTGCGTTTTTTACTATTATAATAACTGTTGTATAAATTTATGCATATAACAACTATCACAAATTAAAATATGATAGATAACATAAATGTAAGTTTTATCATAAAGTCAGGATCTCTTGACTTAAACACCTCACTTCAGATTCTCTTCTCTCTAGATCATGCTTTATGCTTGGTCTATTCTTCCCTAAGTACAACTAAAAATAATAACAAACAACAATACATTCTGGTTTGAAGTTCCTTCAAATCAGAATTGAAAACAATAACAAAACCATGAACCAACCCCACGTGCTGTAAACATAGGGGGACCTCATGATCCGCGTTGGACAAACTGAAACCCTTGAACCCTTTTACCTCGGAGATCTCATTACTATCCCCAGTCTCATATTTGTTGTAGCAACAGACTACCTTGTGAACATGCAGTAAATTGGGCTATTTGTTGAATATTTACAATAATGTTGTTAACAATGTTGTAAAGCTTTACCTCTTAATCCACTATGTAGATGACCTAAAATGTAATGCGTCGAAGCAAACGCGCGTCCAGAAAAACTGTATTTATGTTTCAAACCTTTAACATATGTACATTTTGGCAGTCGTGTTCGCGTTATTTGTCAAGCATGTATAGTAAACTTGGACTTTCATGCAACTTCCATCATCCTTTAAAACACTAGATGGACTCAATCCACCCACCAATAAACCCAGACTGTAAAATCAAACAGTTAGTAAAGGTTCGGTTCGGTCTTTTTTCAAAGGTTTTATTTCGGTTTTTAATGACAAAAAATCGTTACTAATGGTTTGGCTCACAGTTTAATCTATAAATCGTCAAAACCAAACCATAAACACCTCTACGCCTTTAACTATCTGATAGAAGGCCTCAAACAATATTCACATGCAACCAAAACAAGTTCACATACGAAGCAACCCATGAAAAATTATATTATTTTTATCTCTTTATATGAAAATAAATTGATATTTAGTTTATATATAAGTGAATTTATTTTTTATCTGTATAAAAATTTATCTATTTAAATTGTTAATTAGACAATATTCAATAGCCATATGTCCTTTTTTTAACGGCTTAAATTATATCAAATTGACCTTTAACGAGGCTTGAACCCTTGACTTCAAGGAGAGTAACACTACACTAACATCTTAACTCTAATGTTTTTTACCAATAGGATCCATTCCCACCCTGAATAGTCATCATCTAACCACAAATGTCCCAACATATATGTTCTAAAATATCTTTTTTACTTGTATTTTAATACTAGTAGGGTGTCCGCACGATACAACGGGGAACACGGACACTTCTAAGGGTGTGTATGGTTCAGTTAAGTTTGGTTATTAGCCTCAACCGAAACTAAAACCAAAGTCATTAGTTAATCGACCTTATTAAACAATAGGTTACTTGGTTCGGCTTATATGGTTAGATTCTCGGTTTTTAGTCCGGTTTAGTTAATTTTGGTTAATAACAAAAAGTTAACTTTGGATCTTTGGCTTTTTTTTTTGCCTAGAAGTGCATGCAATGGATATATAAATACATGAAATAAATGTATAAAAGCTAAAAATATATGAATATGTGAATAGTTCTGTTTCAGTTTGGTTGATTTTGCTGAACTAAGTGTACACAAATAAATAACTGATTTTAAGCTAATTCGGTTTTTTGTTAATTCAATTTTCGATTGCTTTCGGTTCAGTTCTTATTGTTTTTTGTTTGGTTTCTGTTAAATGTACAATTATTGCTCACCCTTAAATATATGTACTATATATAATATATTTGATAGGGGATTTTAATTAAGAGTTAACTTTTGTTTATTTAGATAACAGGTACACATTTTCCCTTTATTTTAAGCCAACTGGCAACTACCTCTACGAATTGTAGACGGTAATTTTTTTTCATACGTTAATACTTTAAAAAAACTATATCGTAAAAACAGGCATTTAACCGAATTTTTTCATATGATAATTTATGTGATTAACAATATCTAGTGGTGAAAAATTAACTAAACCTTTAACTGAAATTGACCAAAAAATGATATGTTACGTGATTAACAATACCCTTGCCGAAAATTAACCAAAAAACCTAGTTAACCTGATATTGTGTTTTTTTTTGTACGCTAAGTTAACCAAAATTAAAAAAGCAAAACTGAACCATTCATATATTTATATATTTTATACATACACTTCAAAGCAAAAAAATTTAACCAAAGTTAACTAAGCCTAACTAAAAACGACAATCTAACCAAATAGACTAAACCAATTTAACTGGTTGGTTAATAAGATCGACATATCGATAATGTCGATTTTTTTTTCCGGTTGAGGCTAATAACCGAACCCAACCATGCACCATTAGAAGTGTCTTTGTTCCCTACTACTTCGCACGGACACACTGTTATGAATATATGAATGGTTACATTTCAGTTAAACTGATTTCGGTTAACTAAGTGTATAAAAAGAAAAAGAAAACGATAACCGATTTTAAGTTAAATCGGATGTTGGTTAATTTAGTTTTCAATTAACTTTCGTTCAATTTTGTCTGTTTTTTGGTTTGGCTTCGATGAACGGTTTAATTATTGATCACTCCTAGATATAAAAATTTTAATTGAAAAAAATTAGAATACTATACTCAAATTAAAGATAATAAAATGCTTATTATTATGATGTATTTTTTTAATAAAAATATCAGTGTATGAAAATATATGACTATTTAAAAATAAAGGAGTATGGTTTGCTTTTAAAATGAGGAAAACAAGTTTATCTATAATTTAAATAAGCAAAAGCTAAGAAAGTTTAGGGGATTAAAGTGTAATTAAGATGGGGTATCAAAATGTAAAAGTGTTTGAATGACTATTTTACCCTCATGTTAATGAAAATAAAGTTCTTAACTTTTGGGTAATTTAAAATATTTTAAAAAGTATAAAATCCCTTGTAACTGTCTTCACACGGTCCTTTTTTGAAAATTTTAAAACTTTAATTCTAACAGAATTCGAATTAGAATTTTTATAATCGATTCAAATGTGGGTATGTTCGAATAAAAATGATTTATGATGAAAAAACTCAAGCAAATGAAAACTGTATTTATATTTTCAAATTCGAATATTTTCGGCTGAATGGTTAAATCCGTTTAAAAAAATTGAGTTCACCCCGAAAATTGGATTACGAATTTGGATAGGATGCTAAGCTGATTTGAATATTGGAAAACCGAATTTGAATTTGTAACATGTTCGACTCTAATCTTCAGCCCAATGTTTTAAAGACCGGTTTTTATACCATACCAAGTGAGGCTTAGGAACGCTTCAAGGTCGCAACTGCTTGTACCGGTCGGTATGAACCGGTTTCCAAAACTTTGTTTCAGCCTCCCTATCCACGAACACAACTGTTGGGTCCGAAACATGATAAAGCCCATTTTGAATCATTGATGGTTGGACAAGATGCCCAAGAGACAAGGCCTTGCAGATGATAGGTGTTTGGGTTGGCCCCGTAGATAAATCATAGGCAAGACCATTAAGCCCGATTTACCCATGATCCATAATGTTAAGGTTTGACAACTTAAACTAGTTCTAACTTGTTGTTCAAAAGGATTTAACAATAGTGCTTGCATCCGTAAGCTTTATGAAATTCTAAAAGTAACAACTACAACTCATATATGTTTAATTCTTTTATTTAACCTATACTGAAATCTGTATACCATCTTTAATTCTTTTATACTTTTGATGATACATACATTTTAGAGTTGAAACAAACAAGACAAAAAATTGTCCGTATCTTAAATATTCTTAATCTTGCCGCTTTTTTTACGCCGGAATCGGGACTTTGTCTCTATGTGAGTGGTAGCTTGCACTCAAAAGGTATGTGACGTAACACTTTTTTTTTAACGGCCAACAAAATATTATTAATCATCCATGCTAGCAGGATACTAGCAAACACCCGTTACAATCAAAAGATACACAGTCACCAAGTACAAAAATACAGCAAAATGAATCGACAAAGATACAATCTACCACCCACAGATAGCTTCTTGCTTTTATTTCACCAATAATACTTTGTAGCGAGCATTGTCTTTGATTAAAAACCGCCTCATTTCGATTTTTGCATATGCACCAAATAGTTGTTAATGCAACCCCATAGAGCACCTTCTTTTTCTCTTTTGAGTCTCCGCAATACAATGCATAGTAGGTAGATCCCTGAAGTCGAATGCGAATATGTTGTTCACCTTACACCACTGTGAAATAATTTGCCAAATTGATTACGCCATAACACATGAAATGAACAAATGGTCAATGTCTTCGTCCTATTCCAAGCACATCGGACAGAGGTACGTATCCGCATTTATATTCCGTCTAAGCAGAGCCATTTGAGTCGGAAGTCTTCCCATTGCCACTCTCCACGCCACTATCCAAACCGATTTTGGAACTCATGTATTCTGCTGGACAATAAACAGATGCCCCGGCCCCTGATCTGCAGGCTGTACCCAGTTGCACTGCAGCTGCATTTTCACGTCCCCAACCCTGAAACCCGGCCCAATTGAGTCACCCAGATTCCCCAGAAATCTATCCTCCGCCTGCGAAAGAACAGGGCAGATGATAGTCCTTAGGAATTCCCCCAAATCAGCATACGTAGCAGCCCCCAACCCCAAAGCGACCCAGTCCTAGACCCAACCCAAACCCACTGATGAGACCCGGTCTGCCATAGAAGCGAACTTGTTGTTTTCTGCAGCGAAAAGAGCTGGAAATCTGGTAGCTAGAGGAACCTCTAACGCCTAGACATCCAACAAAAAATAAGTGCCCAACCCATTACCCACCACCCCCTTTATTGCTCGCCTAATATCGACACCATTATTCTTCAAAACTTGAACTGATCTAGCGATGTGTTTCCAAGGACCTGGAGCCGTCAACCTTAACGGAATCGGATTCCAATCCCTAGATGTATGATGTATGTTCCAAATCACCTTTCTCCACAAACCATCTTGATCAACCTTAAACTGCCACCACCACTTTGCCAACATGGACAAGTTCGCATCTTTCAATGAACCGAAACCAAGGCCACCCCGATCTGGAGGGTCTGACACCTTCTCCCACGCGACCCAATTCATACGTGTTTTCTCATCCGACCCTCCCCAAAAGAACACCCTCCTCCTTCGATCTAGATCCTCCAAAATCTTCATTGGGCCTTGTATAAGGAGAAGAAGTACGTCGGTAGAGAGTTTAACACCGCCTTTATAAGAGTCACCCGTCCTCCAAACGAGAGATGCTTGGCCTTCCATAAGGATAATCTATTACGAAACGTCTCCAATACCGGTTTCCAATGCTTTATGAGATTCGTATTTGCCCCCACGATAAGACAAAAATATGTGAACGGAAGCTTATCCGGTTTACAATTCAAAGTACTTGCCATGTTTTGGACTTCCATATTGTAAACACTGGTGCCAAAGACACAGCTCTTCAATAAGTTGAATTTTAATCCAGAGACCAAATAGAAACATCTAAGGATCCACTTTAAATTCCGCGCATTTGATTCGGACCATTCGCCAAGAAAGACAACATCGTCAGCGTTTGACAAATGGGACAACACCAAACTTCCATTCCCGTATTCCGATCCTCTATATAAGCCCACCTCACACGCTCGTCTAATAACACCCGATAACGCCTCCATAACTAACACAAATAAAAACGGAGACAAGGGGTCGCCTTGCCTTAGTCCACGGGTACATCCAAACTCATTAGTTAGAGATCCATTGACAAGAACAGATGCGCAGACTGTTGTGACAATAGCCATGATCCAACTTATTTAAAGTGTAGGAAAATTCGTTTGTCTCAAAACCGATTCCTAAAAACCCCAATGAATCGAGTTGTATGCCTTATCAATGTCTACTTTAAAAACCATACCCCTTCTCTTCGTTCGTTTTAACCAGCCGATTATTTCATTGAGCATGAGCAGGCCATCCGTGATGCTTCTACTGGACAAGAAAGCCGATTGTTCATTCGACACCAACTTACCAATCACCCCCTTTCAATCTAGCCACCAACACTTTAGAAATCACCTTCTTAATAACTCCAACCAAACTTATCGGTCTGTATGCGTGAAAACCCATCGGATCCGCCACTTTTGGTATGAGAGCAATGAACGAAGATGAGCAACAAGGACCCAGAAACGGTTGCTCATAAATGTTCTGGAATAACTTCAGGAAATCAGTTTCAAATCCTTCCCAACACCGTCTAATAAACTTAAAATTGAATCCATCGGGGCCCCGCGCCTTATCTCCATCACAATCCCATACCGCGTTTTTGATTTCTTCTAATGAAAATGGCTGAATCAAAGAATTTGCCTCCCCATCTGTTAACTGATTGACATGTGTGCAGCTCAACATCGTCTATCAACCATCGGCTCTTTAAATTTCTTCTCAAAAAATTCAAACGCTATATCCTTAATCTGCCTCGGACATGTCACCCATTCCCCCAAATCCTGAATGCCGTTAATCCTATTGCACGTAGTGTTTGCATTTATTATCCCATGAAAGAAACCCGTGTTTTCATCCCCCCTCTATTGCACACCTTATCCTCATTTTTTTGTCTTGCCTCCAAGGCTTTCAACCGATCTTGTTCTAATATAAAAGCTCTACAGTCATTTCTAAACTCCAACTCTATTTCAGTAAGAGGTCTACATTCAGCTAAGCGATCCAATCAATCCAACTCACCAACCTTATTTTTATATGATTCACCCGCTGAATGTCGATGTGCCTCCACCCACCTTTTAACTTTATTCTTAAGAAACTTTAGCTTAGTTGCCAAAGATAAATCGGCCAAACCATTGAATGTAAATCTTGAACAAGCCCCAAGTACGAAATCTTTAAAACCCGGCAACTCAAGCCAAGTGTTAAAAAAACGAAAGGGGATATGACCAAAATCAGCATCCGCAACCGATAACACAACTGGGTTGTACATTCACTAACTGAGTTAGTTCTCAGTTAACACAAACATATTGAAGGAAAATACTTTGAAAGTTGTGATTGTTATGAAAAAAATTTTAAGTACATATTTTTACCGGTTAACGAGACAAAGTGTAGATTATTAAAACGTTTAGATTATCTAAGGCACTAGCTGAGAGTATTTTTTTGTTATTATGAATTAGACAATTAAATAATTCTTAAAAAAAATTAGACTGAATTTTATGTTTATAGTTGATTACAAAGCATGTCCTTTACGTTTAAAATTGATTGGTTATGTACTTTATGTTTTAAAATCTTGTACGTTACGTACTTTGACACTAAACTAGTTAGATTTTAACATTAATACAAGGGTAAATTCGTCTTTTTACTATTCTAGGGCGTATTTATGTAATTAAGTTAAAGTTTTGGATTTAAAGTAAATTTTAAAAATTAATATACCCCCCACCCACCATCCTCTCTATCTCTCTCTAAACCATTGAAGAACCTTCATAATAATAGCACTTGTAGGTGATAAATTTCTCCACCTTGTTCAAATCTCCAATTAATTAATCTCAAAGCTTACCATCAAACTCTACAATCCTGAAAATCTAGATCCTATTCCTGTTATAGTTGAATCCAAGCTTAACAGGTCCCAACTTGTTCGATTAAGAGACGGTGGTGGGTTAATCGAACTAACTCATGTGGTGGTGGCAGATGGTGCGATCGTTTCTCCCTTCATTAACAACTCTCTTCATCAACAGAACTGGGTACATGGTCACCGGAAGATGGTCGGAAAATTAACATAATGATTGGAGTTGCAGGAGGTGTTGGGCGGAGGGTGGTCGGAAGATTAGAAGGGGATACATGGAGTGGTCGGAAAATAAACATCTAACCCATCCATCTTTCCTCCGTCTTCTTCCTTTCTCATAATCACCGGTCCTGTAACCATACCTGATGAGACTCATCTCCTCTCCGACAAACCCACGTTAATACCCCACTTCCTCTTCCTCTTTCCTCGTTGTTGTTCCTCAACTGAAGACCTTCCAAACCTCTTCCGTCTTCATCTCCGATTACTGATGGCACTTTAATCCTTATACATCTTGTAGATATACACACACCTGTATGTATAAGAAAACAGGTCTGTAACTACTGAAATTAGTGGAGAAGGTAGAGTGGTGGTCGTGGGTGTGGAGCTAGGTTGACGGGAATGGTGGTGGTTGGTGTAGGATGGTTGGTGGTGGTGCATGTAAGTAGGAGAGAGAGAGAGAGAGAGAGAGAGAGAGAGAGAGAGAGAGAGAGAGAGAGAGAGAGAGAGAGAGAGAGAGAGAGAGAGAGAGAGAGAGAGAGAGAGAGAGGTGAAAAAGAAAGGTGTGTGTAATTTTTTTTGTTTTAATTATTAAAATATGTAAAAAGACTAATTTACCCTTTACTTAACAATTAAAATTAACATGGTTAGGACCAAAGGACATACCGTGTAAGATTTTGAAACATAAAGCACATCACTCATCAATTCAAACGTAAAGAACATGCATTGAAATATGGTATAGACATAAAGGACAAAACTTGTAATTCAATCAAAAAATTATTAACTATCCGATATTTGTCTACGCAATCGGCATTGCTACAATGCTACCGTTCATGCGATCGTACTCAAAAGTTACATGCTATAAGTCAAATTTGCTATCTTACCTAAACCATTTGATGTATATGTAACACGTTTATAAAGTGATGTATGTAAAATGGACACGAAATTGGAAGGAAACTGTGACCACATTAAACTATTAAAGGCGTGGTACAAAGAGAGTCACTAGTTTTTTTTTTTTTTTTTTTTTTTTTTTTTTTTTTTTTTGTAACCATTGCTGGAATGACTACGATCCCTCAGAACCACACTCAAATCAGCAACTTTTGTACTTCTGGGTCCACACTCCAGCTTTTCCTACTCAAGCACACATTAGAATGTGTACTTTTAGTTTTATATCACACATTCGAATGAACCTTGCGTCCTTCCTCATATTGATAAAGGTTTTGAAGCTTAAAGTCGTGTTCTAAAAAAAGGAAAGAAAAGTGTTTTACGTGTGTTTGTAGAAAAGGGTCTTTAGCTTCTGGGATAATTGCACAAATAAACATTTGACTAAAGTAATTTGTAAAAATAAACATAGGGTGCGTCTAAACAACAGGGACGAGACACTCTTTGCGTCTACCAATCAGACGATTACACGTGTAAAGCTTTCAATCGCCTTAATTTTTAAGGTCCCTGTGTCTAATCTTTAGACGTGAAAAAGGATTGCATATAAAGAACAGACTCTTAAATTAAAGAGTCTAAACCTTTTTAGACTCTTTAATTTAAGAGTCTGTTTTTAGACTCTTTAATTTAAGAGTCTGTTCTTTAGACGCAATCCTTTTTCGCGTCTAATGATTAGACGCAAGGATCTTAAAAATTAAGGCGTCTGCTTTACACGTGTCTCGTCCCTGTTGTTTAGACGCAAAGAGTGTCTCGTCCCTGTTGTTTAGACGCATACTATGTTTATTTTTGCAAATGACTTTGGTCAAATGTTTATTTGTGGAATTATCCCTTCTAAAATTCTTTATATAGTCAACAAAGGTTGCAACACCTATGGCGTGGATGACTTGACGACTGTAGTAGTGGAGTCAACAGTGGAAATAGCAACGGCAACTTGTAGGTAACGATGGCCAGTGGTGGTGAAAACAACTATGGTCAAGGTGGTAGAGGGAAGATAGGTTGGCATGGTGGTTATAGTGTTTTTTTAATCAAAGTATAATGTTTCTCTAAAGTTAGAGAAAATGCTTGAATGCTCTCTTTGGTTTACCTAAATTTCACCTTTAGTCTTCAACTTTTTAAAATTACATCTGTAGTCCTCAACTTTTGATGTCACTTAACTCGGATAATCCATGGAGTGGATGAAGGTTAAATAATCCAGTTAAGTGGGTGTGAAATTACTAAACTCCCATTATTATAAAAAAATCTGTCTTCCACAATGGAGAAGGACGTTCGAGATATGGAGGGGTGCTTTGGGTAAAAAGAATTAATGTGGAAGCCACCCACTCCATCTTCCCCAACTCATCACCTCCACAAACCACCACCATCCATCTCCACTTTCACCACCGACATCCCAACCACCACATCCACATCCCACTTCATCTTCCCCACCCATCACCAGCGATGATGGCTTCCTCGTTCGAAAATGATATATCATGGATCTGTCATGTCCGTCTTCCCGATTAAACAACCTAAATCAACACATAGTCTGACAGTAATAACTCAACATTACTCCCTCCGTCCCAATTTAAATGTCCATTTTTGCACTTTTTGTTGTCTCAAATTAAATGTCCAATGTTAAGCGATTTCCAGTTTTGCCCATAAAAAGACAAAACACAATTAAAGATTTGAAATAATAACTTGAGGATATTATTGTCATTTTAAAACATACAAACGAAGATTTCTTAATATGTGTGTTTGTGGGCCCACGACATCTAAATTGGGACGGAGGGAGTATCATTTAATGCTAAGAATAAATTAAAGGTGTGATTAATCAACAATGTTACTGAAGTTTAACATACCAGGACGCACAGATTGAAGATGATTATTCGATGGACCAGAGGACAAAGGCGAGGTTGTTACCGATGAACAGCTCAAACCGGAAAACAACGATTAGCGATAAGATTTTAGAACTTAGCAAAAAACAGATGACTGATATAATAACAAGGGTGCAAATGCTTACCGATCGGACGTAAGACCGAAGGAGGGAGGGAATGGCCGAAGTTAAAGAAGAGTTGCCATAAAGGGTAAACGTGTAAACTCGAGTTGGTTAAAAAAAAGGAAGGCGATTTTGGGGTTCAATCAATATGAAATTGAAGGTGGGCAGGCGGAGAGGGACGGATAACCTTGTGAAGTGGAGCAAAGAGGAAGCCATCATCGCCAGTGATGGGTGGGAAAGATGAAATGGGTGGTGACTGTGGTGGTTGGGATGTCAGTGGTAATGGTGGTGGTGAAAGTGGAAATGGGTGGTGCTGGTGGTGGTGGTTTGTGGAGGTGATGGATTGGGAAAGATGAAGTGTGTGGATCCCACATTAGTTCTTTTTATATTTTTAATAATAAGGGTAGTTCAGTAATTTCACACCCACTTAACTGGATTATTTAACCTCCATCCACTCCAGAGACTATCCGAGTTAAGTGACACCAAAAGATGGGGACTATAGACGTAATTTTGAAAAGTTAGAGACTAATGGTGAAATTTAGGCAAACCACAAGGACTATTCAAGCAAATTTCTCTTAAAGTTATAAGATATAAAGTAGCTTCTTACTGGCAAAAACACATATTTATATATTTAATAAAATAAAATGGGTATGCCACATGACACAATGTGAGACCTTCACACCCCTTAATTTCCCCCAAAAGTCCTTTTTAATTAAATTTAAACAAAGATAACTATTAACTATTATTTTAAAATTTCAAATATTTTAATTAAAATTTTTATCTTTTCTTTATTTCCCCTCACAATTTTTAAACGTTTTAGTAATTTTATACATGACATGTTTAAAAAAAAATACATTTATGCAAGTCACTAATCATGTTATGATAGTATATATATGTTTTTGAACCTACTATTACATATAAGAACACGCCAACTACAAAATATATTCATAGATGTAGTCAGTTTTGTAAGAATCTATTTTTATTTTTATTTTTTGTATTTTGATTGGTGTTTCTAGGAACATTGATTACAAAGGTTGATAAGTCAGTTAGATATAACGTACGATTCTTAGACATCGGGTAAATCTCTAGTTGATAATTGATAATTAATCACCCCACCATGCACGTCTCTTAAATCAATCATCATCATGACATATCATTTGATACCAAGTTAGTTGTTTTTTTTTTCCGAGGTTCACATCACAGCTTAAAAATGTATTGAGGAAGTGACAAATTGTGCAGAGACTTCACTCGAGCAAGATGTGCACATGTAGAATTAGAAATAGGTTTTATGAGTTATCTAGTGTTGATTCTTTAAAAAATTCCGCAAAGAAATTCATATTCCATTTATGGTACACATATTTTATCACTTTATAATAGATTTGTCTATACCGGGAAGCACCCGTGGATAATCTAGTTTGAATAAATATTTGGAAACCGAGTTTCACAAAGTGTATTCAGAAAACAATACAATTTTCTGTAACTACACTGTGCTTTTAAAGAATTTTTGTTGATTAACCAAGCAATAACATAGACATATATATATATATATATACATAGGGATGGGATCATTTGACGTTCATCTTTGAATTGTGAGAACCATGAGAACTCACTTTATAATCACAATCTTATTTTATTCAATAATAAATTTGTGGCTGTAAATTAAACCATAATAAAATATTGAATAAAATATTAATTTAGTTACATATGTGTAAGATTTCTTTACATCGGTGTAAAAATATCGTAAATAATTTATGTTTTTTTTTTCATTTTTTTACGTCGGGGTTTAGGCGTTTTCACACTAGTGTACAAAATTTTTTTTACATTTACATCGAATTCTTGCAACTCAAAGGAGTTCTCATATGATCCAAATCCTACACACACACACACACGTACACATATATAGGGGAGGGTTATCTTGAGGACGCTAAATATCGCAAGAACCATGAGAACAAATGAGAAACCAATCAAAATCAATTTTTGTTTTCAGTACAAACCTAATTATAATTAAAATACAACATTAAAATATGAATTTTATTTCCAAATAATTCATCTTTTCTTGCAAAAACACTCTAAAATTAACTTTTTACACATGTGTAAATGAAACGGTTTACACATATATAAACATTAAATTTACACATGTGTAAAAACAATTTATTTTCGTATATGTTTAAATTTTTACACATAAATTATGTTTTTGAGATTGTATTTTAATAATAAACATAAGTGTAATTTTTTTTTTTGAATTTGAATGGTTTTAGATGGCGTTCCCGCGGTGAGCACGAAATATATGTGTTCTCAAATTAAGATTCCCCTATATATGTGTGTGTGTGTGTGTATACAATAAAATTATTGCGGCGGGGACACGTGTCACTTGGTAATATCATCCCCACCCTTGAATTCTCGCCAAAAATTTTAGATTATAAATAACCCAATATGTATTAATTAATAATCTTTAACTTTATCTTTATTATTACTTTACCATTAATAAATAAAAAAATTATGATCATCTCAACTCTCATATAACATAATATTTTAAATCATAAGTTCACATTTACCTCTTATTTATTTTATATTTATTTTATTAACTAATTCTTTTTTTATTTTCGCTTATTAAAACCATTTAATATTTTATGGATCCAACCTCATATAATATTAAATTTTCTAACCTAATATAAAATAATAAAACAAAAAAATGTTATAACTCGTGTGATACACAAGTTTATAATTACATTTTTACACTAAATGAGACTGTAAATGAAAGTTGTGTTTTCATTCAGAAAAAAATATGTCAAAACCAGTCGTTTCTAAAAAGCTACGTCTTCAAGACCACCGCTTAAATCACGCCCTACAATGGTTGCTTCTACCTTTGTTCCTCATTTAAACGTACATTCTCTCTTTAATATACATTTCATTCTTATTCGCATGATTAAAATTGTTGCTTTCTCAAATTATAGTATATTAACTTCCATGCTACATCGTAACACACATCTTATCACTTCATATTAGATTTATCTACATCGGGAAGCTTCCATGACATAACTTAGTTATCTATATATAAATTATACGAAATTTCTACGGTGTCCTAATATTTATTTATTTTATTATTAACATATTTAAATTGTTATTTTATTGTTATATTATATATAATATTAAACAAATCACATTTTAATAGTGTCCTTATTTTGCTAACGTGCACCGGCATACTATGCTAAGATGCATTGCCTCTATTTTGCTAGCGTGCATCAGTTTTTTGCTAATATTCACTACCTCTAATTTTCTAACATGTATCATTATTTTTTATTTTTTTTACTTTTTATTTTGTAAAACTCCCTTTTATTTGGTATCTGGGACAGTTTTTTTTTTCCCTTTTAAGGATCAGAATTTGATACCAGGTACTGAAACAAAATGGTACTTTTGGTATCGATAGAGTGATATTTTTTATCGTGGAATATCGAGCCAGTACTGTTTTAATATTAGTACAGATATCGTATTTGTTTTTATAGTTTTTCAACGTGACAGTTTAAAATAAATTGAAAAGAACTATATTAGCAATTATCGGTTCGGTACTGTATGGTGATATTTTTCTTTATTGAAGAGAGTCGAACTAGTACTGTCTAAATATTGGTACCGATACCATTTTCATTTTTGTAGTTTTCTGCTTTGAAATGTGCATAATTCAAAGAGTGTTGCGGGTGTACGTAAAGATGTAACCACATCCCGGGGCAATGAGGGGTAACTACAACCCTAAAGAATTTTTTTCTAGATTAGTTTCTATGAACAACAATTACCTAATATCATTTCTAATGTCTACCAAATATTCAACGAAACAAACGTCCCTCGCAGCGAAGCGTGGGGAACCTAAAACACTAGTTCACATTTATATGTATGCTATAGAATAAACGAAAATATTTAATGGACACACGTCATCTGCTAGAGTCATTTACATTTTGGTTTTTCACTTCTCTGTCTTACTTAATTATGAATACTTGTTTTTTAAATAAAAATGATTAGTACATCATTAAGCAAATGTGTTTAATATGAAAATGCATATTAGTTTTTAATATAAACTTATTTTTGTTACTTAAAAGCTTCACCAAATTCAAAGTTATGTGGATTAAAATGTTTAAAACGAAGAATAATGATGATAACTGATTTTATGAGTGAGTTCTTTAAAATTTGTAATATTTAATGTGCTTTGGATGATAAGAATGTTAAAATACAATATGTCATGTAACAACACAAGATAAGTTATATCTAGACGATTATATGTGTTAAAAAAACTAAATTATTTTTATTCCATTAGTAAAATGCACGAGTTTAATTAACTTCGCAATTCGTAAATTTTTTGAAAACATAAATTTTTTATTACGCATTATTTAAATTTCATTTATCAATCTGTGTAATACACCTTTTCTTTCTTTATATAGAGATAGAATTCTTATCATGATTCGCGAACTAATGTAACGTCTAATTGGATTTCGTAATTGAAAACGTTAGGTGGAAATATCTATGTTAGGTTGTATTGATATTGTTACAAGAAACATTTTATTGAAGGATTAAGTTATTACTCAGGAAAGAAGAATTTAAATTCTTAAAAGATAAGATGAATTCAGAAGCACTTTATTATATATATAGCAGACAGAATTCCAGTGTCTAATGGGGACTTTACAATGGATTTAATTTTATATCTATCCTACAAACATACCAAGAAAAAAGTGTGGAATATTCATTTTATACT